>APFE030504390.1:0-37504 GCA_000404065.3 Pinus taeda
GCAGGTAAAAGTAGGAGAAAGTGCGGAACCCGAGTAATATTGATTTTCAATGTCTTTCTCTCATTTGCAAAGCTTGACATGAAGAGCTAAGGTCTGAGACTTGCTTAGGAGGCTAGTATAAGTGATGATAGACCCATACTGACTGCAAATAATCATGGTGACGATATTTTTTTGTAACATACTCCTCATGGGTTCATCCCATACACAATTTGGAAAGGGATTTGTCTACTTCTTCTATTAGGAGTGTCATTGTAAGCATATTCAACCTGTGGTAGAATTTGATCTCACTATTTAGGGTGGTTTCCAATTAGACTACACAAAATGTTTCCTAAGCTTATATTCACAACTTCAGTTTGGCTATCACTATGTGGGTGATACATTGAACTAAACTACAGTTTTGTGTCAAATTTCTTTTGCAGTTCTGTGTCAAATTTCTTCTACAATTTTCTCTAGAAATGTCCCAAGTATTTAGTATCCCTATTTGAAACAATGTTCTTTGGAATTCCATGTAGCCTTACTACTTCTTTAAAGAACAAATTAGAAAAATAACTAGAATCATTAGTCTTAGCACAAGGAATAAAATGAACCATTTTTTGAAAACCTATCTACAACTACAAAGACAAAATCATCGCCTTTCTTTGTTTTAGGAAATCCCTAAACAAAATCCACACTTACTGAATCCTAAGGCCTCTATGGAATTGGCATCTAGGTATACAATCTAGTTCTTTGGCTTCTTCCTTTGTCATACTCACGGGTTCTGCACCTCTTCACAAACTTTTGCACATCATATCTCATTTTTTACCAATAGTAATTGTTGGAAAATCGGAAAGGAAGAAATATTTTCTCTAGTTGATAATTACTTGTGATTTCCTTAATTTATTATTATCTTTCTTGTGTTCTTGTTTTTATCTTAGTTCATCAAGTAATTACCAAAACCAAAACATGAAGATCAAGGACACCAGATGTAGGTAAAAAATCAAGGAAAAACCCCTATATAGGAGAAAACCTAGTCAAGAACTCTTCCTTTAGTAGATTCATATTACAGTGAGACAACTAAGACCTTAACCAATAAAACTTCCTCCTCCATCAAGTCATCCCTTCAAATAGATACAAAATCCTTTGATAATATCTTCTTGTCCAGCAGCTTCAACCCAACATCAACCCAGAATTTTCAGCCCAGCTTCAGCAGTAGCTTCAGAATTTCAGCCTCCCTAGCAACTATATAATTTCATCCCCTCCAGTAGCTTCACAACTACGACCTTGATGCATCAACTTCAAAGCTTTGACCTTGATGCAACAACTTCACAATTTCAACATTGATGCAACAACTTCACAACTTCAACCTTGATGCAACAACTTCACAAATTCAACCTTGATGCAACAACTTCGACCTTAATGTAGCTTCATAATTTAGTTGTGCATGAGAGAGAGAGAGAGGGATACCCAAAAACTTCATTTCCCACTTCCTTCTTGAACTTCACACATTTTCCTGCTTCCAAGTTACTGCAATTCGAACTTGCCTGATATGTCCTCGAAATGAGTCAAGTTGTTGCTGATATATAGTCATCTTAGGTGATTGAATTCTTATAATGAGGCCGACTTCTCCTTCCTTGACACTGACTTGGTGGAGGCCTAATTGACCTAATTTATATTAAAATAACTTTCTTTCTTGACAAATAATTCCCACGAAGGGCTCTTTACATTGTGACATGGACAAGGACACTTGACATAAACCCTAGAAGTCTTAAATGGATACTTTGACCTAAAAACAATTTACTCAAACATGAAACCCATGCTTTAATAAGCCAATTTATTTAATAATAATAATAATAATAAATTCTTTCTTTTGATAAATACATTTCATTATGACTCAAGTACAATTATGAACGTCAACACTGGACATATTCTTCAACACTGCCTATACATTGGGAGGTATTCATAATAACATATATCTATAAAGGTACATGGAATATCTCAAAATGAACTACAAAGAGTTCAACACACTCAGTGCTATGGACTAGATTCTCGACCAGGGTAATATATCCGGGTGGGACTAAGATGGACTCGGACTTTTAGCCACTCTAGGTTCCATCAGGCTTACTAGACAACCATCAACCCATGGATCTAGGTGTGTATCCAAGGTCAGAGCTCCATGACCAATGCCACCCTCCCTCTTCAGGATCTATATATCGACACATAGGTCAACCTAATGTCCTCCCAAGCATTCTCCATTAGATGCTTCATATCTCCCTAATAAACTGGATATATCCATTTGTCCAAGCATGTTTCCCAAGTGTTTTTCCTTCTTTATTGAGATATTTACCTGTCCAAACATAACCTGAATCAGTAATAAACTTTTAAATACATATAAGTAAACACAAACATTTGGGGTCCTTAACCATCCTAATGCCACTTATATCAAGTTATTCATATGCAACTAGTCGGAATAGTTTATTCTTTCATTTCTTCAACAACACAAAGACATCCTCAATACTTTGTAATGCATTCATTCATTCTCTGGTTTCTTCTTCAAGGTATCCATCATGACTATCATAATATTCCTTTCCTCTTTACTGGGGAGATGTACTCTTTTCTTCTAACCTTATTTCTTCTTAACTTAGAGATATCAACAATTGTGTTTTTCTATAACATTGGAGAGTCTTTCATGCTTCATTCCTTCTTACAGTATCAAGGTCATCTTGATCATCATAATCCTTATAGCTTTATTCATGATGCTCATATGGACATCTTCATCATCTTTGAGATTGTGTACCTGCAAAAATTTAATAGCAAGTACAACTAAATACATATATAGAAGCATGAAGTTAACAGTATCAAAATTATGTCAATATAATGGAAGCATCAAAACAATAAAATACTTTAGACATCAAATACCTAAACCTAGTTAGGTTGATAATCAGCAAGAGGCACATACTTCTAAACTTTAACTTGTTGTTAGGGTTTTGTTACAAACCCTAGACTATAACTTAATCAAGAAATCAGTATCATTCTATCTAGGGTATTAATATTATTTTCAAAGATAAAAGACAAATTCTACTCTGATCCATTACAAACCCTATATTCCATCTTAGAGACACCAATCCTTATCAAATCAAATAGAAATTCTATTATAAATTTTAGACTTTACTAGGGTTTGTTGAAAACCCTAGATTTGTCATCATATCAGAAACAATATCAGCATATCCTAGAAAATCAAACTTTTGCTAGGGATTTGTTACAAATCCTAAAATTTACAAACTATGAGCATCAATAATTAGGTTAGCACGCGCGCACACACACACACACACATTTATATCTAGGATTTCATGCATTAACATTTCTTATCAATAAACCCAAGACACAAACATCAAAGTCAGAAATACAATGAATTTTCTCCATGCTAGGGTTTCGACCAAACAGATGAACATACAACTAGGGCTTCAATCCTAGGATATTACTATAGATATTATAGGGGTTTTGCTGATAAACCCTAAAGATCTAGGAATTCAATACATAACTTTAAATAGAAAACCCTAAAGGACTATGGATTTTATCATAACAATACCAAAACATCAAAAGAATAGGAATTCTAGATTCCATCAATAACCCTAAATAGACTAGTGTTTCATAATTAATATTGACATACCCTTAGGTTAGGGTTTTACGCTTAACCCTTTTTAGGGTTGCACAATAATAATAATGAGGGTAGATTCAATCTAATGATTAATCACCCTAACAAGAATCTTTGTGATTCAAAACCCTAAACATAATGATGTTAGTAATATAAATCATATTTTAAAAAGGAATGAATATACCTTTATTATGAATAGAACAAAGCTTATGGTCTAAGACATGCCTTTGAGTTGTTTCTTAACAAACCTTGTAGGACATAATTCTTGAAGAGATTCCTTTGTAACAAAACTTCTATCATGCATCAAGTTTTATCCTTTGAGGTCTCCTCCATAACCCTTGAGCATTCAACAAGCTTTCCCAAATAGGTAAAATATAAAAAGAAAGTTATTAGCATATAATACAAACATCTCTTAATAAGAGAGGAAATAAAAGATAACATAAGGAGTAAGATACCTATCTTTGGTAAAATGGTGAGGGCTCCCTCTTAATCCAATCCTGAGGAATACCCATAACTTTATCAAAACAATTCAAAAATGTTCTAATAAGGCATGTTAGACCTGCAAGTTCTAGAAATTAAAACCTAAAGGAAAACAATTCAAAACTTAGAGTAGAAGGATATGTAAGGGATAGTGTTCCTAAGAGTCCCTAACAAATAAGTCTTTGACTTCAGATTCTTCCATCTTGTTCTTATTTGGTGGTCCTTCGTCAACAAAATTCGCATGTTCCCTTTCTCTCTTCTTACTATTTCAATTCTTTAGACAATGGCTTTTGTAGTGACCCATCTTG
This sequence comes from Pinus taeda, assembly GCA_000404065.3. Classification (NCBI taxonomy): domain Eukaryota; kingdom Viridiplantae; phylum Streptophyta; class Pinopsida; order Pinales; family Pinaceae; genus Pinus; species Pinus taeda. The sequence continues at coordinate 4,420 of APFE030504390.1, forward strand.
TGACAATTGTAACATTCAATCTTTGATAGGTCTACTTTCTTCTTTGGTCCTTTGTACTTCTTGAAGGTTCCATGTTTCTTGTGATGAGTGAAATAGGAATTTGATATTTTATCCTCTTCATCCTCCTTCTTGTTGCTTACTAACGATATTATGGCTTCTTCTTGACTACGTGCATTCCACATTTGTTCAAATGTTGAAGTATCCCTCCAACTGTTGATTCCTAATGCAAAGACACTCCACAATGTTGGTAAGCCTAGAAGGGCAATAATCATGAGCTTTTTTTTGGTGCAATTTAATTTATTGCTTGAAGTTCATCTTTGATTCTATATATCCTTATTACGAATGCCATAGTACCTTCCTTCGTCATCTTAATAGTTATTAATTAATTCTTGAGGCTTGCAATTGCACCAATGTTCTTTATTGTGAATAATTTAGATAGAGCCTCATACATTTCTTGAGCAGAATCTATGTTGGATATATATGGAATGAGGTTGTCATTTACTCCATCCACTATTAGGTTCATGTCCAATATTTCATTTTCTATGAACTTTGTTTTTTATGCGTCACTTGATTCATTTGTAGGCTTCTTGAAATTTCCTTGAAATAGATCCAAAAATTTATTCTTCTCGAGGATGAGATCTATCCTCTTTTTCCATGCCCTGTAATTGGAGGCTCCTTCTAGTTTGTTTTCTCCCTTCATTAAGTTTGAAATAGTTCTTGTGCATGGTAGGATTATCCCTTTATATGAACCTTTCTCTTAATGACCCTTATTCAAATTCTTAAGATTCCTTATTCTCCTAATTCTCCTTTCAATATATCTTCACACTTCTTTTTCTTCATTCTTCACCTTAGCTCTGATACCATGTTGGAAAATTGAAAAGGCAGAAATATTTTCTCTAGTTTATAATTACTTGTGATTTCATTAATTTATTATTATATTTCTTGTGTTATTCTTTTTATCTTAGTTCATCAAGCAATTACCAAAATCAAAACACAGAGATTAAGGACACCATAGGTAGGTGCACAGCTAGGGTAAAACCCCTATATAAGGGAAAACCTAGTCAAGAACTCTTCTTTCATTAGATTCATATGATAGTGAGACAACCAAGATCTTAACCAATAGACCTACCTCCTCCACCAAGTAATCCTTTCAATGAGATATAATAACCTTTGATAGTCTCTTCTTGTCTAGCAATTTCAACCTAGCTTCACCAACAGCTTCGAAATTTTAGCCTCCCCATCAACTAAAAAATTTCAACCCCTCTAGCGACTTCACAAATTCTAGCTTGATGTAACAACTTCACACCTTTGACCTTGATGTATCATCTTCACACCTTCGATCTTGATGCAACATCTTCACGGCTTCAACCTTGACGCAGCTTCAAAATTTCGTTGCACATGAGAGAGAGAAAGAGACCTAAAAACTTCGATTCCAACTTCCTACACTTTTTTATGCTTCTCGGCTAAAGGAAATTTTAATTTGTGTGATATGTCCTCCAAATGATTTTATTTTCTACTTATATATAGTCATCTTAGATGATCAAATTATTCTGATGAGATCGACTTGTCCTTCCTTGAGGCCAACTTGGTGGAGGAGGACTAATTGACCTAATTTACATTAAAATATTTTCTTTCTTAACAAATAATTCCCAAGAATGGTTCTTTGCATTGTGGCATGGACAAGGACACTTGTCATAAACCCTACAAGTCTTCAATGGATACGATCTAAAAAAAATTGACCCAAGATTAAAATACATGCTTTAATAAGCCAATTTATTTAATAATAAAATTTATTTTTCTTTATTTTGATAAATACATTTCATTATGAATCAAGTACAATTATGAAGACTGACACATGTTAAATTCTTCAACAGTAATATATCTTCAACTAGTCATAAGTATTGTCTTGTCCAAAATGTCCTTTATGGCCTCCATTGTGTTTCTTTTTAATTAGGTTCTCCCTCATGGAACAGTTTGGAATGCACAACTAGTTGTTTTTGAAAAGGAGTCCATATTGAATCATCTAATCAAGCCATGGAATCTTATCTTCTAAAGTTGGACTCTTACAAGATTCAAAGGCCTCCTTTAATTCTACATCCTCCTCATATAACTCCTTTATAAAGTAAAATCCCAACACTTGAATTTGACTCTTTTGTAATAAATGATGTATCATGCTCAAATTATGAAATTTTATTATATTGACCATTAATGTCCTTTAAAAAAAAATTTAAAACTCTACAAGTATTCAACCCACTTAATATGTTTCTGGTTCAACTTAGGTTGTTGCATTATATTACTGTAGAGCATGATTATCAGTGTATAAAATAAATTCCCTAGATAACAAATAATGCCTCCATTTCTTAAGAGCTTGAACCACTGCATAGAATTCTTTGTCATAAGTTGTGTAATTTCTTTTTTCCTCGTACAACTTCTCACTATAATAGGCTATGGGTTTGTCCTCCTGGCTAAGCACTCCTCCAATTGCATCATTGTTGGCATTAGTCTTTACTTGAAAAGGCTTATTAAATTTGTAAGAGAAAGCATTGGATGATATATGATCATCCTCTTCAACATCTGAAACCCTTTTTTAGCTTCTTTAGTCCACCTAAATGATTGTTGATTCTTATTCACTATCTCTACAATTGGTCTGCTCATCTTGCTGAAGTTTTTAATAAACTTCCTATAAAAACTAGCCAAACCATGAAAGTTTCTAACTTCAAAAACACTTTTGGGAGAGGTCCATTCAAGGGTAGATTTTACCTTACTTGAATCCATCTTCAATCCTTCTCTCAAAATCAGATATACCAACTTTGACTTCAAAAAGTAACATTTCTTCATATTTACAAGCACCTTCTCTAATACATGCCTCAAATGCCTCAGATGCTCCTCCTTTGACTGACTACACACTAAAATTTCAACCAGGTAAATAATCACAAACTTTCCCATAAAATCCTTTAAAACTTCATTCATCAACCTCATGAATGCATTGGTTGTGTTAGAAAATCTGAATGGCATGACCATCCATCCATACAAACCTTCACTAGTTTTAAATGCAGTCTTTCCCTCATCTCCCTCTCTGATTTTGATTTGATGGTATCCACTCTTCAAATCAATTTTAGAAAACCAATAGGCACCACTTAAACAATCTAATAAGTCATCAATATGTGGTAGAAGAAAATGATAAATCAAAGAGAGTACTAGAAGTAAGAACTATTTTAGGCTTGTCAAAAATAGCAAGATTTACCTCTTTTGGCTGCATCTGTTGTAGAATCTCCTTGCCACTCATCAACAATGCCATTGAATAATGGCTTCAAGAAGTCCCTTCTTCCTGCAATGGAAACAAAGAATTCTTGATGCCATCCTTTTGGAACTTATAAGTATTCATCTTGCCATCATGCACCATGATTCTATCAAAATACCATGGTCTTCCAAGAAAAATGTGACACATCCATTGGCATCACATCACACAAAATATTGTCTTTGTAGCTACCAAAATGTAGCTCTATCTCACACTCTACATTCACTAAAATATGATTTCCCTTCTCCAACCAAGACACCTTGTAGGGTGTTTGATGCTTCTGCTTCTTCAACTATAGCTTCTCTACATCCTCTATGGACACTAGGTTGTCTATGCTACTACTATCATTCACAACTTTACAACGCTTACCTTTCACCTTGCAAAAAATTCAGAACAAGGATCTCCTCTAAACTGGCTCAACGACTTCCTTCTCCTCCTTGATCAACACCTTCATCATCATCAGGAATTCTCCTATCTCTAGCACATTCTATGCTTCATGCACCTTTGCCTCCACCTCTTCTACTAGAGATGCAACAACATTCCTTTAGTCTAGTTCTCTATTCTTTGGACAATCATACACCATGTTTCCAAGTTTGCCACACCTGTAACAGCAAACCTCTCTTCTGCCTTTTCCTCGTCCTCTGTAAAAGGATATTTTTCCTCTGGACTATCCCTCTTGTTGTCATTATGGACTATATCTAATAGCCCCATCTGTAGATGCAGTAAACCTCCCTTTCCTTTGTTGTCATCCTCTGCTTCTAGAAGCACCTTTACCTCTTCTTACTTTTCTCCTTACAACCTTCTCCTCTTATTTCAAAGCCAATGGTTATGCCTCCTCTATTGACCTAGGAGACAATACACTTATTTCATATTGAATGTCCAATATGAACCCATTGACGTACCTTGCAGTCTTCTCTGCAAACTCTTCCACATGTCCAACTCTAATGTTCACTTTGTAGAACTCCTCTATATATTTGCTTAATGTCATACCTCTCTATCTAAGGTTATGCATACTTCTGAACAAAGTCAGCTAGTAATCCTTTGGCAAAAATTTCCCTCTTAGCTTTGCCACCATCCTATCCCATCTCTTAATCTTTTGCTTGTTCTTTATTCTCCTCTCTATTTGCACACCATCCCACCAAAGAGTTACATATCCCTTCAATTTTTTCACTGCGAACTTGACCTTCTTCTCTTCATCCATTTCCTCATAGTCAAATAACTTGTCCATATATGTGATCCAGTCAATCAACTCCTGATCTGGGGCTCATGTCCCAAGTGTCGTAAAATGCTCAAAAATGAAAGTGCTCAGAACTAGTTCAAACTTGAACAACTGGATAGAGCTCGTCCTCCTAATTCTGATGCCACAAATGGTTCGAAAAATGGTCTCCGTATGCAGAAGTTATGCCAAAAAAAAATTGCCTAATGACTCTTAATGTTTGAATTTTTTCAAAAAAAAAAAAATATATATTCCATAGATTATTCCAAGGAATATTCCTTTTAGGAAGCGAATAGCAGGATGCCATGTGGCAAGCCCGGAGGCTGCCACATGGCATAGGGTGACATCAGCATTATGGGTGCATATGTTTAAAATTTTGGGCAAATTGTGGTTTGAACCCGAGACCTCCTTACTACAAGCCGTATGCCTTACCACTAGACCACGGGAGAAGGACTTGTCATGAGGGATGCAGAATTTATTTATGAAGTTTAAACTTCATTTGAGCGGGGCTCGAATGGGGCCAGCCCCCCCATGCCATATGACCCAGCCTCAGAACCGTGGGCCCAAGCCTACCCGCCAGCGCTTAACAATGGATAAGTTTGAACGTGGTCACATGCCCTTGAAAAGCGGCCTCAACACGTAGTTCCAAACTAACCATTGGACCCAGAATCTGATACAAACCTCCAACCACTTATCCCAGTCACATGTGCGCCGAATGCGGAGTTAACTAACAGTCAAGTTGGCGGATTTTTGGCAGAGCGTTCCAAAAATGGCGGAATTGCCTATTTGTCAGGGTTATCTGGCAGTTAGCCAATTTTATCTGGAGTGATTCTAGGCCTAATTGGGGGAAAACTTCAATGAACCATTACTTTGGCTAGGGAAGTTGTTTTTGGACGAATTTTTTTTTGTTTTGACTATTCAAATGATTTTGAAGCCATTGGCACAAGTTGTAGAGCAATCAGAGGTCGTTTGCAGGTGTTTTTGCTCTGTGGAAGTTCTAGGAGCCACCAAGGCCCAGCATTGTGAGAGCTGTATTGGGTTGCAGGTACCCATTGAAGGTGAACCAGTAGTCAATCTTGAAGGATTCAAGTGTTCTGAATCCATTTTTACAGTCTATTCCACATGTAGAGGCTTTTATTCAGCTGTATATTCATTTTGAGCTTTTAATTAAAATGAGGACATGCCCATTTGGGAGCCTTGGACCCAGCGGATGTAGCCCAGGAGGGGTGAACTGCTTTATCAACTTCTTTTGCATCTGTGGTTGATTTATTTCGCAGAACAAATTCGTTTTAGTGTGTTAAATAGTAAAAGGAAATAATTTTGCTATACTTAAATGGGTCATGAACAGCTAAAATTTTCATTTGTTTTTTAACTGCAAGACATGGACATCTTTTAAACATGTATGTTACTAAATTGAATACCTTGCGAACCATTTACAAGTAGTTTCAAATTCAGATCAAGTTGGTATCAGAGCTATGTTGTTGTTTCTTTGTATCGAAAGCAGTCAAATAAGCTATAAAAGAGCCTAAAACGAGCCAGGAAGCCTTCGAAATGCTCTTGTTATACAATTGCAAAGTAGATAAATGCTCTTTCAGTCAATCTCTGGTGTAGTTGTCTTTTGATTGTTTTTGTGCAAAGATCTTCTAACTGTCTTGCAAGTATTGGTGCTTACCAGGTTGAAACTTGAAAGAGGGGAAGGACAGTTGACTAGAGAACGAGAGAATCCTCAGTCAAGGAAGGCTAGAGAGCTATCACCTCCACCTTCAATTTCACCCTCAAAAGTCTCAGCAGAAGCTTCAAGAATGTCTAGACAGGAAGGAGAAATTCTTGCAGACATGGATCCAAAAGAAGAAGAAAGAGTCTTCAGAAAGGCTTTCTTGGACCTCACTGAAATGGTGAGGATATTATACCAAGAAAGAAATGAGAAATTGACTGGAGAAGGGTCCAAACATCCACATGAAGGAGAGGGCTCTTCAGGAGGTAAGAAGGATGATGATCATTCCAAGAAAGGACATGGAGGTAATAGTGATCCACCACCCCCATCGTCACCTCCTTCCTCTTCATCCTCGTCTTCTTCCTCTGTGCATAAGCATAGATCCTCTGGAAAAAGTCAATTTTTGAAGCTTGATGTAAAATTTGAATTACCTATGTTTAATGGTGAAGTGAATGCAGAAAAGCTTGATAACTGGATTAGGCAGTTGGAAGTTTACTTGAGGATCCAGAATATGCATGATGATGCCACAAAGATTCAGTTGGCTTCTTTGAGAATGGATGGAGCAGCATTGGTCTGGTGGGAGGCCAAGACCAAAGAGGAGATCAAGAAATTTGGTAAGGTTACCTTAACATGGACTGAATTTCTATTAGCCATTAAAAAACAATTTTATCCTCTTGCTCACATGCAGAAAGCCATTATGAACTGGCAAAATTTCAGATAACTTAAGGGTCAGAGTGTCCAAGACTACACCCAAGAATTCAGGAGAAGAGCTCTCTTGTTAGGGGTAGATTTACAGACCCAGGAAACCTTGCTGAAATATATTGGTGGCTTGCATAGCTACCTTAAACACACCATCTTGATGTTTAACCCTACTAGCCTGGATGAGGTTTGTGTCCAAGCTACCCATTTAGAGGCAAGGGGAAAAACACATTTGAAGAGGGTAGAAACAAGCCCGCCAAGGAGAAAAACAAAGAGAAAACCTCCAAGGGAAAGGGCAAAAAGAATGCATCTGTCAAATAGGAGAGTGAGAAAGTGATCTGCAAAAACTGTTCTAAACCAGGCCATGAGGAGAAAAACTGTTGGAAATTACATCCTAAAAAAAGACCTCAATTTAACAAATCCAAAGGGAAACATAAAACTGTTGCTACTACATCTACACCACAATATTTAGGGGATGATTAAGGTGATGAAACAAAAATTGCAGCCATGGGTTTGAAAAACTTGTAGGGAAAATAAATTTAAATTCAAGCCAGCACTAGTACCTCAAACTGTCATGTACAAGCTCTTAATGAGGAAGAAAGAATTGCATTGTTTAATGTGAGGGTGATTTCAAAACATACTAATATTGGCACACTTTTTGATAGTGGGCCACAAGCAAACCTTATATCAGAAGACCTGGTCAAGCAGCTTAAACTTGAGACCGTTCCACATCCGAAGCCATATCCACTTGGATGGATTTGCAAGGATGCAAATTTACAAGTTTCAAGAAAGTGCACATTGCGCGTTGCAATTACTGCACATTTTATTGACACGGTTGAACTTGATGTGGTACCTTTTGATATAGCAAGAATTGTTTTGGGAAGTCCTTACTTGTTTGACAGGAAAGCTATCTTTCATCGCCATGAAAACAAATATCATATTTTCAAAGATGGCAACAAGTTCATTGTTAGAGTTCATCGCAAGAAGACAAATATAGCGATGGTGAATGCAGGACAGGTAAAAAGGTTGGTCAATTCAAGTAAGAATTTTGTTCTTCTTATGATTAAGCCCAAGGTTGATGTGAATCATGAGTCATTTGACAATTGTGATCCAAAACTTAAATCAGATCTGTATGATGTAGTTGATGTATATCATGAGATATTTCAGGAGCCAACAGGTTTGCCTCCTAAGAGGGAGATTTAGCATGAAATCCATTTACATCCAGATTGTCCTCTTCCAAACATAGGCATGTACCGCATGTCTATTATGGAGAATGCTGAAATAAAGAATCAAATCAAGGACTTGTTGGACAAGGGTTTCATAAGGCCAAGTACTTCACCATGTGGGTCACCGATTGTACTGATTCCAAAGAAAGATGGCACATGGCGTATGTGTGTTGATTTCAGGGCCTTGAACAAGATAACGGTAAAGAATCGTTACCCACTCCCAAGGATAGATGATTTGCTAGACCAGCTGAAAGATGCTCGATATTTCACTAAGTTAGACTTGCGCAGTGGATATCATCAAGTAAGAATTGAAGAAAGTGACATTTGGAAGACAACATTTAAAACCAAACAAGGACTCTTTGAATAGCTTGTGATGTCGTTTGGTTTGTGCAATACACCTACAACTTTCATGCGTGTAATGGATGATGTCTTGCATCCTTTTCTTAATGATTTCGTTATTGTCTACTTAGATGACATCTTAATCTTCAACAAGTCTAGAGAAGATCATGTCATGCATGTTAGAAAAGTACTTGATGTTTTGAAGAAGAATCAATTATTTCTTAAAATGTCAAAGTGCGAATTTGGAAAGACTTCTTTGGTTTATTTGGGACACATAGTAGGAGGAGGTTCTTCGAGAATTGATCCTCCTAAGATTGAGGCTATTGTGAAGTGGCCTACTCCCAAATCCATTACCGAGGTAAGAAGTTTTTTGGGTGCAGCTCAATATTGGAGGAATTTCATCTCTAACTTCTCTTCTATAGCAGCTCCTATGCATGCAGTGACAAATGTGAAGCAGGCTTTCCAATGGGGATGCAAGCATCAAAAATCTTTCGAATCTTTGAAAGAGAAGATTAGTTCAGCTCCGGTCCTTGCATTACCGGATTTGAGACAGCCATTTGAGATACAAATCGATGCTAGTGATTATGCCATGGGTGCAGTTCTTCTACAACATGGTAAGCCTATTGCTTTTCATTTTGAAACTTTTAATGGTGCTATTGTAAATTATCCTACCTATGATAAGGAGTTGTATGCATTGTTACAAAGCGTCAAAAAGTGGAAACACTATTTGATGGGCAAAGAAACTGTTATACATACTGACCATCAGCCCTTACAGTACTTGCAATCACAAAGCAAGTTACAACAGTCACGACACTTCAGATGGATGGGCTTCTTGCAATAGTTCCATTTGGTAATAAGGTACAAGAAAGGTACTCTGAATAAAGTTGTTGATATGCTTTCAAGGCCTATTATTGGTGTTGTTACTTTAATTAAGAATGATTCCATTGTACATGATAGTTACATAGAATAGTATGCATCTGATGATGACTTTAAAGATGTGTATGCTAGCTTTAGTAAAGGGAATCATGTAGAGAAAAATGACTATCACATGCATAACAATTTGCTGTTTCATTTGGGAAAGTTGTGTATACCACAGGGGGAGAGAATAAATGTCATAAGAGAAGCTCATTCTTCTCTTATTGCTGGCCATTTTGGTGTAAGCAAAACAGTTGCACATCTACAGAGGTATTGTTATTGGCCTCACATGGTAGATTCTGTTTCAAGGTTCATAAGAGGTTGTTCATTATGTGCTACAAGCAAGCCTATTAATAGGAAACTTGGCTTGTATACTCCTTTGCCAGTACCTTCTAGACCATGGGAGAGCATCTCTATGGATTTTGTAGGAGGTTTTCCAAAATCTAAAAAGCAGCATGATTATTTATATGTAGTAGTTGATCATTTCAGCAAAATGTTTATACTTATGCCTTGTAAGAAAACTATAACTGCTGAATTATCTTTTCATCATGTATGGATTCACTTTGGTTTGCCTACTTCCATTATTAGTGACAAGGATTTCAGATTTGTGGGGAATTTTTGGTCCAACCTATGGGAGATGATGGACACAAAGTTGAAAAAAAGTAATGCTTTCCATCTGCAAATAGATGGACAAACCGAAGTTGTGAACAGAACCATTGTGCACCTCTTGAGAGGATATTGCAGGCAAGCATCCAAGCTTTGGATGAACATTTGCATACATAAACATGCTTACATCGTGCCAAGCACTCTTCCACAAACCTCACCGTTGGAAGTGTGGTTACTTGCCAAAATCACCTCTTGATTTCATTCTTGAGAAAGATGTCGCCATTGAGGGACATAGTGATATTGACAAAGCTCGTTCATTCATTGAAAGAATTCAGCAAATACATCAGCAAATTCAAGAACGGCTTGAGAAGAGTCAAGGCAAGTACAAGGAAAGACACGACAAGCATAGAGTCGATCACAAGTTTCAATAAGGGGATGAGGGTTGTACATTAGTAAGGAAAGGATGCAAGGAGAAGGTAAAAAGCTAAAGCCTATTCATTATGGTCCATTCAAAATCATCAAGAAGATTGGAAATAATGCTTTTCAATTAGATTTGCCTTCCTACATGCAAATGTATTCTATTGTTAATGTGGAGAACTTATGTTTGTATGAACCTCCTTTGATCGTTGATCATGAAAGCGTTGTTCAACTGCCATCTATAGAAGATTTCTCACCAAAATTCTTAGATGAGCTGAAAGAAGATACAATCCTTGACAGAAGGACACGCACTTCAAGGAGGGGCAATGTATATTATGTTCGAGTTGGTATCAAAGGCAGCAAACCGAACAAGGAAAAGTGGATGGAGGTGGACAGAGTGAGGGCGTTGTACCCTCACCTTTTTAACAGGTAGTTGAAGGCTTTTGGGGTCCAAAAGCTTCCCAATGGGGAGGCGTGATCAGGGGCTCATGTCCCAAGTGTCGTAAAATTCTCAAATGAAAGTGCTTAGAACTAGTTCAAACTTGAATGACTAGATAGAGCTCGTCCTCCTGATTCTGGCGCAAACGGTTCGAAAAACGGCCTCCGTATGCAGAAGTTATGCCAAAAACAAAATCGCCCATTAACTCTTAATTTTTGAATTTTTTCAAAAAAAATAAAAAAGAATATTCCACAGAATATTCCTTGGAATATTTCAGGGATAATTCCTTTTGGGCAGCGAATGGTAGGATGCCACGTGGCAGACCCAAAGGTCGCCACATGGCCCAAGGTGACATCAGCATTATGGGTGCATATGTTTAAAATTTTGGGCAAATTGTGGTTTGAACCCGAGACCTCCTTACTACAGGTCGTATGTCTTACCACTAGACCATGGGAGAAGGACTTGCCATGAGGGGCACATAATTTATTTATGTAGTTTAAACTTCATTTGAGCGGGGCTTGAACGGGGCTAGCCCCTAAGGGCCAGCCCCACATGCCATACGACCCAGCCTCGGAACCATGGGCCCAAGCCTACCCGCCAGTGTTTAACAACAGATAAGTTTGAACGTGGTCACATGCCCTTGAAAAGCGGCCTCAACACGTAGTTCCAAACTAACCATTGGACCTGGAATCCAATACAAACCTCCAGCCACTTATCCCGGTCACATGCGCGCCGAATGCAGAGTTAACTAACAGTCAAGTTGGCATATTTTTGGCGGAGCGCTCCAAAAATGGCGGAATTGCCTATTTGTCGGGGTTATTTGGCAGTTAGCCAATTTTATCTGGAGTGATTCTAGGCCTAATTGGGGAAAAACATCAATGAGCCATAACTTTGGCTAGGGAAGTCCTTTTTGGACAAAGTTTTTTTTTTACTTTGACTATTCAAATGATTTTGAAGCCATTGGAATAGGTTAGAGAGCAATCAGAGGTCATTTGCAGGTGTTTTTGCTCTGTGGAAGTTCTAGGAGCCACCAAGGCCCAGTATTGTGAGAGCTGTATTGAGTTGCAGGTACCCATTGAAGGTGAACCAGTGGTCAATCCTGAAGGATTCGAGTGTTCTGAATCCATTTTTACAATCTACTCCACTTGTAGAGGCTTTTATTTAGTTGTATATTCATTTTGAGCTTTTAACTAAAACGACGACATGCTCATTTAGGAGCCTTGGACCCAGCAGATGTAGACCAGGAGGGGTGAACTGCTTTATCAACTTCTTTTGCATCTGTGGTTGAGTAATTTTGCAGAAAAAATTTGTTTTAGTGTATTAAACAGTAAAAGGAAATAATTCTGCTATACTTAAATGGGTCATGAACAACTGAAATTTTCATTTGTTTTTTAATTGCAAGACATGGACATCTTTTAAACATGTATGTTACTGAATTGAATACCTTGCAAACCATTTACAAGTATTTTTAAATTCATATCAACTCCTCTAGATTCATACTAACTATGTAGGAAGATAGATTTGGTGGTGGTTTCATGGCAGAACCCAAAACTTCTCTTAGAACCTTAGCCTCAGTTGGTTCTTCTGCCACTTCTTCTTCTACAGTTTATTCCTACTCATAACTCTCATCTTCAAGCTTTGGTTCTCTGTGTTGACCAATCTCCATCATCACCTTTCTTTCCTCTAGCCATTTCATTGCTCTCAACACTTATATGTTGGCAATTGGTCTATGTCCTTGTCCTCTTGTACCTCGTCCAGCACCTATCTCAACTATGGGTGGCATGATTCCTTCTTCTATTCCTGAAGCAGACACAAGGTTTGCTCTGATACCACTTGATGAAAATCTCAGTGAATATTTTCTTAAATCAATCCCTCTAGGATTTGGTCCCTTGAAAAGGCACTTCCTTCAACCCCCACGATCAAATCCTTGTTAAAAATCGCAGTTGTAATATTTCAATGTAGTGGGGAAATTATAAAGGAAATAGGCACCAAAAAAAACTTTATGCACTCTCTATTTAGTACAAATCCCATGACCCTGGGTCCCTAGAACTCTTTAATAATACAATTAAAATTATTTATGGGCTTTTTACCTGTCGAATTTCACACTTAAAGTTTTTCAAAGGGAAAAATTCGCCAATGCACTCACTTCTTTATGGGCCCCACAACACCATCACTTAATGGATCCAAAGAATGGAAATTATTTTTGTCGTTGTCATTTTATGGTCACTGGTCCCCAACACTCAATTAAATTAACTTATGAGACTTCAAGCTTTCTAGGCTTTATGGGCCTCCAAGCTAACCATCTCTGAGTAACTCCTCCAACACTTAACAGATCCGAGAAACAAAAAGAAATTTTTTTCACCAACATTTGACGATCCTTGGTTCTTTGGTTCCTGGCACTTAACTAAAATAACTTATGGGATCCTGGGATTCAAGTTTTTCTGGGCCCCCGGGCTAAACCTTTATTACAGAATTCCGTCAGTTGGCGATATCGGGCTCTAACAATTGACAGAGTCTTAAAAGAACAAAAAACAACCAAGTGTTGTCCTCTCCAGTGTTAAAATAGGTTTCGATATTCCAGGTCCTCTCGACTCTAGTGCTCTTTGGGCCTCTCTATTCGGACCTGCGACTCCTCTAAGGCAACTCCTCTCCCTTCTCTTCCCTCATGCAACCACTATGATGCTAGTATTGGGAATTTTATAGATCTTAGGATTGATAATTAAACACAGGGTTTACTAAACTGTGTGAAAACTAAATTGCAAAAGGACTTATTATGCAATTACATAGCTCTCATAGACAAATTTTCCACTCTCACGCACTCTCTGGTTGATTTTCTCATTAAGAAAAAAAATATAAAATTACATCCATTTGGTTTAAATCCTTGAAGATAGGATCTGAGGAACAATTTTGGGAAAAATAAACTAAACTACAACAAATTGTCTAATTTTAATGAAATACATGGAAATTTAAACAAATCCTAGCCTAACAAACCACTCATTGAGGAACCAACTCCTCTAGTAAATGATTTTGACCTCTCAGTCAATAAGAATTATAGATGACCTTGCATCAGTACATTAGTGATTATTAGAAAAAGGATGTGGAAGAAACTAATTCCTCTTAGGGATAGGAAAGAAAACCTATAGATAAATTTATCTTAGCAAAGATATTATGTTATCAAAGCATGACATTGGTTATAACAATAAAAATTGTAAGTAATAATGTTGAACTGCATATCAAAACTTTAGTGCTTTCCTAAGCAAAAAAATTAATAATTTTTTAACATCATCCTCTAATAATATTGAACACAAGATGAGTGAAAATATTTTGAGGAACTCTCCTAGGATTTTTCATAATTTTTTAAGATCCATTACCCTTTTCCTCTACAAATTTTCATGCATAGTCAGTTTGCCTCTTATTTTTTCTCCCTATAAACATGGGTGAAAGAGATGTGTGAGAAAAATCTAGTAGGTTTTTAATGTCAAAAAATAGAGGAAAAATAATGTACTTTTGCATAGAGAACACCCTCAACATCTAGTTTATTTTTAGGAGAGATTCATTGCATTCACTTAGATTTGAAAATATGTTGTCCTTGTTAATTTGAAGATTAAGCTTTAGAGCCATCAGTTCATTGAATTTTTTTGTGGTTGGCCCCAAACCTGTTGAGAAGGAAACATAATAATATTTTTAAGAGTGGAGAATAACTCACACCCCTCCCATGTATAGGATTTCTTGCATGACTCCATTAAAGAAATCCCACATTTGGGACACCTTTTGGATCATACAAATTGATCATGGATTTTTGGGCACGAAAATTAGACTTTGGGGAAAAGTAACCAATATTTCTAGGATTTTAAGTGTACAATGTGTATGGGAAGGAAAGGAATCACTGAACAAATAACCATTCCAAAATAACAAAATACTCCTCACAAAATCAATGGAATATCCTTTAGACCCTTTGTGAGATGGTTATTTAACCAAGTTTGGAGGGATGAAATAATCCAATCACCTTCCTAGGAGAAGGAAAATACAAAACATCTCTATGGTTCTATTCAAATATATTTTAAGAGGGGATAATCCATAATGAGATGATGATTTGATTCAATTTTGGATTTACATAGGATGCATATTCTTGGCTTGATGAAGTTTCTTCTATGAAGATGATCAGAGGTGGGATATTTTTTGTTTATAAGGAGCAACATAAATAATTTGGCCTTGGTTAGACACTTAAATGTCCATATCTTCATAGCCCACTAGAGTGGAGGGTTTACTTTGTTGTCCTAAGCTAAAGCTATATAACCAAATTTTGGAATGTAGCCACTTGAGGGGTTTGGAGACTATACTAATTGGTCTTCCTAATTCGAGGGTATTTTAAAGGGATTTTGAAGAGTTGAAGTATTGATTGACTATTGAGGAAAAAGATATTCCCGTATCACAACTTATTGCCAAGATAGCCAATGACCTTCCCCGTTTTCTAGATCTTCTTTCTAGATTTGGTTTAACAAATAAAAATTCCCTCAATTCAAAGATTGAATTATGGGATTTGGTAAAATATGGTTATTATAATTTCCAATCTAGGGACCCTTACGAATGAAAATGATTTTTCCCTTCCAAAATTCCCATATCATCTAATTCTTAACGAGAGGAAAAACATTTAGGATAGCTCTCTAGACAATTGAGCTATTTTAAGACCTTTTGATTAGATTCCTTATCCAGTTGATTAGGAATTCTTGTGAGAATTACTTTTCTTAGAGGACCTAGGTTTGGAGGCTCAATCCTTGAATCAAAAGCAAATTTTTCTTTGTATCCAAGGACTTGGAAAAGAGAAAAAAAAATGTAGACCATAGTCTCCAAGTATTTCAGGGACAAAAAAAATTCCAAGAGGCTAGGACCAACTAATTCTAATAATCAAAGGATTTTTATATATTTAACTTAATGGTGATTTATTTTTTCTTGCATGTTTGGATAGAGTCGGAGGTTTTCCTAAGCAAGGCCCATATCTTAATGAATTTTTCTCCCTTTAAGGAAAGTAAACTACTCCAAGAGATATTATCAAAGAGGAAATCCTTTAGGTAATGGACAATCAACTTTGAAATAATTTCAAAGATGTTGTAGAGAGATATCAAATTAAACATATTGGAGCATGGATTGTTTGACTTGGAGGTAAGGGTTATGAATGTAAAGTTAAAAGATGAGAATTTTTTCCTCAAGGTTGTAAAGTACTCTGCCACTCTTAAGATATATTTCCATAGAATATCAAATCATACAAGATAGAATTCAATTGGAAGCCCATTAGGTCTAGGTATCTTGTCATTTTTCAAAGCTATGGATAATTTCTAGTAGTTCTTATTTTGATGCTTCAACCATTAATTGATCATTTCCTTCCTGATCAATGTACCCTAGAAAACTATAAGAAACTTGAAGGAAAACAACAATGAATGCACATGATTCTTCTTTATAAACTTTTGAAAATCATGGACCCAAGCTAAGGGAACATCCTCAAAATTCAAATTTCATGAACCATTTTCCCCATCTAAGTTGGAGATTGTGTTTATATGCTTTCTTCTATGTAAAATTGTGAAAATAATTTGTATTCCCGTTCCATATTTTAAGCCATAAATAATGAATCTTCAATCATCAATCTTCTCTTTTCTATCAAGGAGTATCCTTCTATACCCCAAGATTGTAACTTTTCTTTTTCTTGGTCTAAAGGAGGTCCTTTGCTTTCTTTTTCCAATCCAAAGCTTCAAAATTTCCTCCAATTCTTGAAGAGTTTCATCAACATTTTTCTTTTTTCTTTAGATCCCATGTAAGTGTTTCTTTCTTTTCTCTTTTTAGGTTTTCTAGAAACTGAAAAGGGGATACTAGGGAGTACTAATCACACTAGAGGCAACATTGTTTGTTGTATTATATAAACAACGAATCCTCTAGCTAGGAAGATATTATTTTACAAGGGTTGGGGGTTTTTATATTTGATAATCCAACTCTAATATGATGGGGTTATGATCAGATTCCCCACCAAAAGTGTTAGACATCTAATCTGTTAAGGGTTATGGTGTGGAATGTGAAAGGTCATTGGAGTCCTAGAGACCACTTGGAATATGAAAACCAAGTGTCATAAGAATGCATTATAAATTTATATCATTGTGAATAGTAAATGAAACTCATGATTAACTTATCTCTTGCCTATTCCATTTGTGTGTTTAACATGGTATCAAAGTAGGTGTTCTCCTTCCCTGCTCCAATTTGAGCCATTGCTTTCTTGTGGCGTTCCTCTGTGTGTTTGTCACCAGACCTAGGAATTTTCAAGACTCTTCCAAATATGCATTGGTTAAAGCGCAAGACATAAATTTGGCTCTCTACTCCCGTTAAATCCTAGTATGTACGTTGGGTTTCTTTATGCATTTATTTAAGCTCGAGATTTATATAAAAATTTGTATTGTCGTTGATTCATTTTGTGTTACTCCTACATTGAATTTTGTGTTATATGATGGTTATTGCTACATTATAAAGCAGTTGTATCTCTGTTACACGGAATTTTGTCGTTGTCCCTATACTCCTCGTTCCTCAATCCTCGAGGACCTATACACTGAACTCTATATGCTTTCCCATCATGAATAGCATGTCTTTACATCCCTCTTCATGTGCAAAACATTCCCCTCTTGCATCATTTCCCAAGAATCTTCCTTCAATCCCAGTTTTCAAGACCGGTGTCAGTGCTCAGTTCCTTCCCTGCTTCGATTTGTAGAGTTTGAAACCAGGCCTAGTGCTGAATGGCACAAGTGATCCCTTCACCACTCACGCCGGCCCTCTTTTGGAAAGTTTTTAAAAATGGAGTCAAAGCTTCCAGGTCTAGAAGCTTCATGAACGGAAGTCTGGTAATGGTTGGGCTGGATAGAGCTGGGAGAGTCTGTTTGGGCTCCTTTCCCCTATTAAGATGGAATAAACCAAAGAGATAATCCCTCTCCCATCATAAGAGGAACCATATCCCCTCCATCAAAGCTATATAAACTCCTCCTTTTCCAAGTTGAACTAGTCTTTTTGGGAGTTTGAATAACCAGCAAGATATATATAGCTTTAGCCTTCTAGTTTATGTTTGTGAAGAGAGAATAGTGTGTTTGGTTTGGTTTGGAACTAAAGGGAAGAAGACTTAAAATTCCATTGTTGAGGCTAACCATGAGATGCTAGCAGTGGTTTTGGAACCCAGATATGTCGAAGGAGACCTGCAACATCAATGCTTTGGTTGTATTTATTTCTGAGTTCTATATCAATACAACTAATGGTTTATTTCCTACATTCAGTGTCATATTACATATGATGGCTTAAGATTTCTTGACTTTTTAAGTAGATTGAATGTGATTGTATGTTATCACATTTGTTGTTGTCTCTTGTGTGTTTGTTTTGGGTATTTGAACGAAAAGAACAAAAGGAAGCTAGAGCAAAGGAGCAAGATCATCATCAAGTGGATTAGTGTTCTAAGAGGTAAGCCCTCTTATTCGATTCTAGTCTAAGGAAGTTTAAATTGGGTTGTTCTGTTTGCAGCTAGGCCCACTCTTAGGCTAGAGAGATCACCTCTATCCACAGAGGAGATTTACCTACTCTAGAAATTGGCAACTCTGCGGGGGATCCATCCCTCTCTTTTGATTGTTTTTCATTCTCTGGTTTATGTGAACTTTTGTTGTATCACCTTTCCCCTTTGGTTTTTTGTGCTTTGCCTAGTTTACTGCTTTGGTTTTAAAGCTTAGAGTGACATATCTGGTTTTGATCTTTGAAAATTTTTACTTTTTCCTTGAAATCCTCAATCAACGCATTTTATTTTCTAACAGTCATGCCGACCAACACAAATTGCTCTTAAACAGTCACGTCATCCCCCCTTGTGGCGCTTGTTGTCAGTTAGGAAATCATGTTAATTCTTGTAGGTGAAGATCAAGGTTTCCTTTGAATCACAACCAATGTGTCTTGCCCTCATAATTTCTGCCTCTTAGCCAATTTTCCTTTCTTCTCCTTGGCTAGAAAGCTTCATTAGCTTTTTTTGTGTACTTGTTTGGTTTGAGATTTCCATACTTGATTTTTTGAGTCCTTGGATGGTTTATGGCCCTGGGGAATCTAGGTCATTTTCCATTCAGCTATTAGTGTGCTCAGCGAGTCAAGTGGTTGGTTAACTGCTCCATGCATTTTGTGTTTTAGTCCTTTTATTGCTTTGGTTTCAATTGAACAAGTTTGAAAAGTTTCGTTTTCTCTTCTCTTGGTTGAACGTCTCTTTTCGAGCATAGATTACAATTGCTTGTCTTGTTTCTATTGAGTCCTCACATGATTGGTTTGGAAAGAGTTCTCTTTTCATGCTTTGCATATGATTGATGTTGATTGTTTGAAAAAATTCATTGAAGTGTTTATGTGAAAATTTCATTTTATCATTCCATTAAAAAATACATCATTCTAGTTTGTTGAATCGATATGTCGCATTAAGTAGCATCATTGAAAGCTAGAATTGCATCATCATTTGCATTCGAAATGAAATGAACTTCTTTTACCATTGAAAGGACTAGTTGAAGTGCATTTAACAGGAAGATAAGAAGTGGAAAAAAAATTCATTATTTTGTTTTTAAAAAGTGAAGTAGTGAAGAGTCATATTTCTTTCAATTGCTTGTTTGTTGCATTGATTGTTTTCTCTACTGTCATTAGTGTAAACATTCATCAAATTGAAAGGGTTTTGTCTCATTTAGCTGCATATAGGATTTTTTTTCGAGTCACATCGATAGGGCTTGAAAATTGAGACATAATTTCAAGCTAAACTTTAAAATGTATTCAATTAACCTAAGGTGCATTTTAAACTTAATTTTCACATTTTAGAGGTCTAGGCTAGAGATGTGTTCCAACATCTTTAAACCTAGCATCTTTCATTTGCTTCGGCACTAGAGAATGCTAGTATGGAATTGTCCTCCCCATATCGTTGCGTATATAAAGGGAGACCCCACTAGGTTTGCAATCCTTTATCCATAGGAAGTTGAGTCTGTCGCCTTGTAAGTGTGATCTACTGCCCGTACTTCTCAGTTCATTGGGAGGTATTCTGTAGTTCACGGTCACCTGGTAATCCTTTTTCCTAAGTTATCCTGAGCAGTCGTTTTGGTCTTTTTGACTCTTTAAATTTAAAAGATCATTAAGCACTTGAACTTTCGATCTCGTTCAAACCGAAAGTGATAGAGTCATCTTTTATTTTTGCTTGACTCTTAAAACATGAAAAGGCACTAGTCTATTTCAGTGTCTTAAAGAAAAATTCCCACGATCACATCACATTCCTAATAGTCTTATTATGGACCACATCGTGAGTATGCCTTTAATATATTTTGAAGAAGCCCTGAAATTAATCTCTTTTCTCTTGTTGTTTGACACAAATTCATTGTGGCAGAACCATCAGGTTCGCCTAGTTCCTCTTCCACTCCTCCATCTGAAAGATCAATTTGAGGATCCTCTTCCCAAACTCCCGCAGTCACTCGAGGATCAAGGTGTTGAACTTGGAATCGTTCTAAGTATTCAACCTTTGTCATCTCATACTCCTCCATCAAATACTGGGTCACCTTACGAATCTAGCCCGAAATCTCTGGATAATCCTATCCAAACTCTCGAGAGTCCACCGACTCCTGAAGGCCAACAAGGACTGGTTTTTTACCCTCTGAATCCTTTGTTCGATCTTGTTGTGATATCACCATAACATCTATATATTCCACCAAGTATTCCTTTGGAATTATCCACTTGAACACCTTCGGTTGTCCATCGTCATTTGTTTCCACCCATGGAATCAGAAGGTGAGATCCCATAATCCTCTCTGGGTCACTCAAAGGTTTTTTCCACCCACACTCCTCACGTAGTTCACGGACAAGGATATTAATTCCCTCTTGAAGGTTTCCCTTACACAATAAGCATTTCGACCAACATTTACCCTGAGTATAGTGGGCCTTCATTACCACATGGTTATACCTCTCTAGCTCTAGTCATGTGGCGCTATGCCTACCTCAGGTTCGTTTGTTTAGAACCCAGCCTCTCAACTGATTGTGCATACTGCAGTCACTTCAATTCTGGTGCAACCCACCATTCTGAATCCACTTGTTTTGTCATTTCAACCGACTCTTCCAGTTCAACCGATAGTCTTGAGTCAAGTATTTGTAAGTTCTTCAACCGCTTCAGTAAGTGGACAAGTTGTACCAATGCCTGGGGGGAATATCCAAATATCTCCATGATGTCTAGTGCAACCAATGTGAGTGGCTCACAAAATCCCATGGTTGGTGTTAGGTTCCTATACCAATAGGTGTCATTTTTCATGATTGACTGTGGAAATGCCAAATATGATCATCCTTTCCATGCTGCAAAGGTTCCATATTATTAAAAAATCAATAATTCAAGAAAAAGAGAAAGGAAATGAATCCCAAAGAAAGACCAGGGAAGTGGCTTGTCAAAATGCTACTACTGTACTACATGTTGTATAGCAAGTTCAGAATGTAAAATCACTAACCTTCTCACAATTGATGAATAGTCAGACAGTTTAACCCTGGCTAGATCATGCTTAAATTTCTTGTTTTAGAATAGAGAATAAGGTCTGCTCAAACAGTTCAAGCTTGGCAGATCACTAGATGAGATAGAGAATTAAAGGGCTCAACTGCTCAATCTGAGCCCTTGGTAGAGATAAGGATAGATTTAGATAGGAGGGCAGCCAAAATAAAAGAGGAAAAGTAGGGTTTTCTAGTTCAAATGCACCCAATCAAAGGAAGAAAAAATGTTAGGTGTATTAGGCTGGGTAGGCAGATAATTCTGATGTTGCAGAAGCAGGTTGGTGTTCAATTTTAATGAGTATCTCAAACATCATGGAAAAGTGGCTACAGTTCAGTGGAGCGTGACTGATTTCCCCTCTCATTTCCCCAAGAACCTTCACTAACATCCCCTAGGGATATTGGGATTTGCTCAATGGTCCTAATTCATTTCATTTTATGAGAATTACTAAGTGAAATGTTGTGTTTACTTGGTCAAAACAAGCCACATTTCTTGTGTAACATAATCACCCCATTTCCCTTTCATTTTCCTAAAAAATCTAAGTTTTGCCTTATAAACTTAGCATTTCCCTATCATTTGTCATATTAACAACCTAACTTTATTATATAACTCCTATATAAAGTTTCCCTACCCCTACTACATATAAAAAACAAAAAACCCAAAAACATGATACATATCCCGCCCCAGCCTAATATGGCTATATTTTAAATTTCTTGGGAGTCATTGGTCCACCTGGGGCCAACGAAAACCCACCACGTGTTCCGCCGGGATTTGTTAGACCTTTGGTCAAACAAATAACCACAATTCGCTGCGCAATAGCAGTGGGATTTAATTAACGTTTGGTTAATTAAATAACCATATCCGCATACCCTGATAACCAAAGTTTTTAACCCCCACAATACATATAAAGTATTAATGTTTGGTGGGCTCCTGCGCCATAACCGCCCACCACCTTACCTTCCCGTCAACCGTTGGATTGCGCCCTCCAAATCCAACGGCTCGCGTTAATATCAGAGGCGCCCCGATGTCCGGACGTTAGTACCCAACAGATAGCGGTATTCCTGTCGTACCCAAGAACACCTGTCAAGTTACTATTGCATTGAGCCCGCTCTGACATAAACCACCCCCGTACCAAAAGTGGTCCAATGAAAACCATAAACTGTTGTTTTGTCCTGCTGCCCGCGTCATCATCACGTCAGTGCCCGTGCTACTGTTCATCTGCCGTGTCTCCTGCGTCATTCATCCACGTCAGTGACCACGTCAGCGACCACGTCACCTTCCGTACTCCACTACCGGACAAAATCTACGTCATGCTAACATCATCCCCAAAAAGCGCCAAAAGCCCGAAAAAGTCCAAATTTTGTTAAAAACCCGTGAAAGTCATTCTTTTTGTTTATTTCTATTCGTTCATTTGTGCAACCTCTGCGTGCAAATTATGACGAATTTGCCACCAAAGCTACACAGTGCGTCACCCAGTGAAGTCAACTCCACAGGGCGGTCCCTCAGCTTGGCCTGCAGTCCTCATTATACACCAGGCGTCCATAGAACAGGTTTTTACCTGTAATTCTCTCATAAAACATGTTTTCCCAAGTTTTTCTATGAAAATCGCCCGGATAACCAGAATTCTAGCCAAAATCACAGTGTTGCCTCTGTACCTCTGCACTATAGTCACCACTATACCCATTTTTTCAAAAGTAATCCTCTAAACTGTCTTTCCCTCTGCAAATTCACCCGTCAAGCTGAATTTAAGCTCATTTTCTCTGCATTCCTCTTAGAAATCCAAAAAAATCAGTATATAACCCCAAACAAAAACACAATGAGCTGATAAAAACAGGAATTTACCAAAGTTTCTTTCCAAGCCACCTATCTGTAACTTTACTCTGCAAAAAGAATCCAAAAAATGCCCAAATATTGAGTTGAATTTGTCAAAACACCTACAAAGAGAGCGTTATTTCCATTGTTTTATCCAGCTTCCCGACTAAACTCTGCAAAATTCATTTTCTTACCATGAATGTACCTAGTGAGGTGATTATAAGATAAAACTCAGTCTGAAATTTCCTGAGAAAAGCCTCAAAGCCAGTATTTTGTTTTCTATTGTTGCATAGACCTACATTCCAATCAAAAACATAGACAGTTAAAGCATGGAGGCTCCAGTGGCTCTAAACATTGCACCCTTGAATGCACCACATAAGGACTTGGAATGGATACCTTTGGCAGACAAGGACTTCCAGATTAAGGATATGATGGGTCTCAAGCCTCACCTACAAACCTTTTGTCAAATTAGAAATAGCCACAGGAGCAACACTGATGTCCTGGGAATTTGGGAATCCAATATGCCTATCTATTACCTCCCCTCAGTGAATGTGATCCCTGATTTCATCCATTTATGTTGTGAAAACTATGATCCCACACAAAGAGAAATCCTGACTCCATCTAGATTTGTACTCTTCTATATTAATCCTCAGTCCATAAACGAGATGTTGAACTTTGAGCCAACTCAGCCTCTGGTTCCTCTCACCATGAAACTTTTGCTTGATCAAGGTGCCAAGCTGCCTAGCTCAGAAATAACAAGACCAAGTCAGTTGTTTATGCTACCACAGTGCCAGCCTGATCATCCTCCTCCTTATCATCAAGTCTCATTCAATGAGACAGGGAAATTCCTAATAGACATAATATCCTACATTCTAGGATGCAAAACCAGTGAGTTTGTTGATGAAACTATGTTTGTATTGATGTCCATATTCACTCCAGGACAACCCCCTGCTTTCAAGTATGACTATGCCACCTTCATAGCAAATAAAATCCATGAGAAATTTATGATTTTGGAGAGAGAAAGAGTGTTCAAGTATACATCCTATATATATCATCTGCTACTGTACTATCATCCTGACAGTTTCCAAGTTCCTCTTAAAAAGCTAGACTCCAAAGGAGAGAGGAGGTCTGTCATTTTCTGGACCCTAGTTTTCCATGAATTTCACCTCTCACCTTACACATATTGTGAGTTCATTGACATGTTAATTTACCCAGCCACTTCACTGTTGATGATCACTCCTCCTGGCAGGCTCACTGCTGAAATGCAAAGAATTTTACGTCTTTCAAGGGGCTACATTATTGGTGATAGGTATTTTTACCAAAACCACACAGTGATCATGATTTATGGTTGTGAATTATCCCACTACAAGCTGCCGAAATATGTCCCCATGAGACTATTTTCCCTGGAATACTTCAGGCTATTTAGTAGTGCAGATTTGACTCATTTCCATGGTAAAAACAAAAAGGCACAGCTCAAAATAAGACATCAATTGGGACCTTTTGTCTTCAATAAGAGGGAAGAAGCCTGGAATGATGCAGACAAGATACTAAGAGATGAACTTATGCTAAAACAAAGTTTTTATTGGGAACCATATGACCCTGAACATTTCATAAGCTTCAGAAGAGTCAAAAACAAGCTTTCAGGATATGTGCACCAGCGAATCCCTCAAATTGAACAATATGCTAATTGACAGGAATGGGTAGAGGGCACACTAATTGAAGAGCTTATTGAAGAAGAGAGATTAGAAAAAGAAATGAAAGACTTTGAGAAGAGAATTGACCTGGATTCTTTTGGACAGGTCCCTTTCACACTGCCTCAACATATTGGAATGAGCACATCATCTGCCACACCTTCACAACAACCTGCCCTAGAGACCACTCCACCTGTAGGAAAAGGGAAAGAAGTATAGCATTCAGAGAAGCAAAATACAATGGCAGATCAGCCATCTACAGCCCAGGAAAAGGGTCAAGAGCAGGGCCCTTCAACACAAGCAAAGGCAACAGAGATCCCTGTGTTACAAACTCCTCTTAATGAGGAAAGAGCCAAAAAAAGGGACAGACCAGAAGAGACACCCATAGGGGCATCTACAGAACAGTAAGGTGAGAAGAGGCAAAGGCTGAACCCCTACTATGAAGAAGATTTCACAGAGGAAACAACAGGCAGCCTAAGGGGTGAGGGAACATCTGAACAGTAGATCCCTCCATTTTTGGAAACATCTACTAGCTCATTTCAGCAGGAGCAAGAGAGACAGCCTAGGGTGGAGGTTACATCCACCAAGCAACAGAGCAAGCAAGGCTCTAACATCAAGAGAGCATTCACTGAAATCAAGGCCAAGAATGAACCAGTAAGGTTCCAGTTATATAACCAATTGTTAAGAATGGCTCCCACCAATCAACAAAGGCCAATGGCAGCTTATGATATTCAAGCAGGAAAGATGACCCTTAGTCACTTCAGGCCCACTATACAACAGCCACAGTCAGCTCTTGATTACATCAGGACCAATCTGGAATTTCTTGCTAAAGACATCCACCCAATGGACCAGATTGAGTTACACAAACAAGCTGGAGAAATGGTATACTCCACCTTGGCAGACAAAACATAAATGGCTCATAAACTGCAGAACTCATTGTACAACACTTCTGCCCAATTGGAGCTGGAAAAGGCCTCCTCATTAGCCAAGGATAATAGAATAAAATCCTTGGAAGAGATTATCATAGAACTGGGACATGATCCCAAGGATCCCAAAGGCGCACAGCCCTTAATAAGAAAGAAGGAGGAAGACATAGCAGCCCTTAGAAGACAACTTAAGCTGCCAGCTACAATACACCCTCAGACCACAGAGGTGGCACAGCAAAAAGAAGAGGAGGATGTGGTCAATTTATTAATGAGGATGAATCAAAGATTGATCGATACAGAGGAAGCTTTGGAAGCAGCACTACAAGGAAAAGAGGAGGAGTTGGCCTCTCAGTCAGCTCAAACAGCTCCAACTCTCACAGTTCCTCCTCCAACAGTCACCATAACAGCCCCTCCCACCGATCCAACATCAACAGCAGGTACCTCGACTTCAGCAGCAATACAAGATGCCATCTTGAGCATGGAAGAGATGATGAAGGAAATAAATGCTTTGGAAA
The DNA here is from genome assembly GCA_000404065.3 of Pinus taeda. NCBI lineage: Eukaryota > Viridiplantae > Streptophyta > Pinopsida > Pinales > Pinaceae > Pinus > Pinus taeda. The sequence continues at coordinate 30,772 of APFE030504390.1, forward strand.
TCCAAATAGAAGAATTAAAAGAAGTCAAGGAAAAACTGGCCAAGATTGAGGTAAGTTATGACAAATCAAAAATGACTATAACTGAGAAGATAAGGGAAGTGAAGGCCTTAGAGAATAAAACAAAAGCCTTGGAGAAGGACCTTACTCTTCATAGAACTCTAACAGAAATCAAGACCATTTTGTGGGATAAGATTGGCCAATCTATTGCTGATCAATGGACAGCAATACAAACTATTTTTGACCAAATGGAATTGATAGGGCTAGCTCAATACGAAACTCAAAAGGCTAGAGCATTATTGGCAATGGCAAACAAGCCTGAGCAAGCCAATCAATTGATTCATTTTTGAATACTCATACCAATGAGAAATTATCATCTTTAGACATTTAGAACATGACAGAGACTATTTTGAGAGTCAAGAAGGTGCTGACTATGAGGAATTTTGTTCAAACTGTAGAAAGAAAATGTCAAGAAATGCAGACAGAGGTAGATGCCTTCAGACATAAATTTGTAGTATTACAGAGCAAAGTTTTATCCAGCCTATTCACTAGCAATGGGAGACTTTTAAAACAGGAACAGTGTGCTCGCAGGCTAAATACCTATGTGACCAATCACATTACAGCATCATCAAGCAGCTCAGAAGAGACAGTGCCTCCCTCTGGACAAATTTTATATGATAAACTGGAAAGTTTGTTTTTTATTGAGCATGAAATAACACATCTCTTTGAATTCCAGCCGAATTATTACAGGTATACTGAAGCTGATGAGACATTGATTAAACTTAAAAAACATCAATTACCAACAGATCAATGGTGGCAGAGCATGCTGGAGGTCTTACCAAGGTAGTTTTGATTCTCCTTTTTGTAAAATTGTCTGCATTACAAGTAAATGGTAATATAAGGGTCTCCTATCAGAAAATCAATCGACCAAGGATGGAATTCGCACTAAAAAGGCGAAACAAACTCGAGCACAAGTGGCAAGTGACAGCACATCAGGAACGCAAATCAGAGAAGCAACCATCAACTGACTATCTGAGCCAAAAAGTCAGCAATAACGGGCCACCTAAAGCGGCCAGTACAGCATAGTTATTTCTTCATTCATTTCTGCGCGGTTTTCCACATCAGTTATTGCCCCTGCCAAAGTAGATGGATAAATTTATTACTTGATATTTTCCTACGAGATATTTTGTAAACTTCTTATAAATACTTTCTGAAGAGATGTATTACTGTTGGCTGGTGAATATCATTCTGGACATGCTCTGTAAGTTTTGAGAACTCTTCTGAAATAAAAATTGCTAGAATACTGTGTTGGTGAACTTACTGGTTGTGGAATTGATGGCAGAAGGATATATTACAGAATTCTCGTGTTAATACATGGATCAATAAGTTTTCTTTACTCTTATGTTACTATATATGTGTTTTATTTATCATCTAAATATCATGCTCTAAGTTACAGGAAAAAAGGATAACCCAAAATTTACTTTGTTGTACTATGTGTTCAATTCCTGTAATTTTTTATGTTTTCCATAGGACTAGCATAGGCAAGAATTCTTGGTTGTTCTTGTCTCCCTGGTTCTTCCACTCTAAATATCATCAAGGAATTCTTAACTGCTCCCTGATAATGTTTTCACAATTTCCCTCTATTAACATAATGAAAGATTCTTGATTGCCTTTCATTCCTTGACTTCATTTCATCTTATTTCAGCTTCAAAGTTGTTATGTGTTTACTTATCTTGCTCTGTAATCTTCCTACTGTCAAAGGAAACATACCCAGAGGTTTATTTCCATTAGACTCCATCAACCCAATGGTATGAACTTCTCTCAAGTTACACCCTTGTTCTACTAAATGTCATCTTCCAAACACCAAACAAAACTTGTGCTTCATAACTAGCCTAACACATAATTAAACAAATCTAAATCACAAAGAGAGAGCCCTCTCTGGTTGTAGACTAGCTAGGATCTGCAACTAAAAGATGGGTTAGTGGTTACCTCAGTCGTATTCCTTTCTGGAGGCAGGGAACAACCTGAGTGATAACATTATTGGCGACTCCACTAGGGAAGCTTGAATGATTGTTTGTTACTATTGTCTATTTTCTAAAGCTACAGATGGAGCCTGAAGTCAACCAGGTAGCATTTGAAACTGTTTTTGCTGTGCATTTACAGGAGTAAATAAATGTTGCTTCAGTCAATCTCCAGTTTAGTTTTAGGCTTTAAACAGTTTTTCCAAAGATTTAATCAATCTCCCTGTTTTAACATATTCGAAGGTAAGCCCAAAGCCTCCTACATTTCAAAAAAGCTTCCTTCTAATATTGCAGAAATTAGTAATCTTAAAAATACTCCCAGAAAATACCAAAAACAAATTTAGAAGCTGGCTCCAAAAAAGAAAACTCGTTACACCAGATCAAATCCAGATCCGAATTCTCCAGCTAATTTTGAAAATCCTAACTTGATCCCTAAAACCCTTACGAGACAAGAAAGTCTAGAATCTGCTGATTTTGATCTGGATTTAAACAGGAACGCAACAAAATACAGAGATAACCATATACACAAAGATGCAGCGGAAACAATGCTTCATTTCATTAATGGAAAAAACCGAAATATGCTTACAACCAGAAATGGAAATAAACCAACTAGGGCGATGGTAGCTTATCTCTGAGAAGAGATGTGGTGACTACATGCCTCTGAATTGTGTTATAATGAGGCTCAGAGGCCTATTTATTGTTTTGAAACAATGAAAAACCCTTCACATCCCAAAACCTAACCCTAGAAGATGAAACGCCAAATTGTGGGCCCCGTTTGGGTAAATTGGTACATCAATTTCCTGGGGTCGTAACTTTGGCATATGATCTTCGTTTGACGTGTACGATAGCTCGTTAGAAATATCTATCCAAGAACTACCACTTTGGGAAGGGAAACATCAGTTCATGGACCCATGTTGCCCCCCAGACTTCCCAAAAAAAGCGTCATTTAGGGCCTCAAAATGGCTCCGGAAGTTCAGGACCCGAAAAACTGCTAAAAATAGTAAGTTGTGCTACAATTAAGGAAACTGAAAATGCTGAGAGAAAAAATGATGGGGTTCCAGATGGACTTGGTAGGTGGCCACCAATATCCACCTGGATCATTCCTCCCCCCTTAGGAAGCAATGGTCCCCATTGCGTTGAGTTCCTCCATGAGATGAGGAAACTTTTGCTGAACTTGGTCCCTGGTCAACCACTTGCCCTGGTGAAGGAATTGGCCTGCTTTGACAGCTCAATATAGTTGGATATTTTGGTGGCGAGTTTTCTTGATCTGTGTGTCCATGATTCGATCAGGTGCAGCTTGTTCCATGCAATCTGGATTTAATTCTGTGGGTGCGAGTTGTTCTGCAATGTCGGAAGTGTCTAGCAATGGTGGGAAGTATGGCCGAAGGTAGTCCACATTGAATACTGGATGCAGGCCAAGGAATGGGGGAATGCTGAGCTCAAATGCATTGTCTCCCACAGCCTTAGTAATTGTGTAAGGACCATATCGAAGTGGTCTCAGTTTCCTATAGGCTCCAGTAAGGCGTTCCTTTTGCAAATGCAACCAGACTTTGTCACCCACCTGAAACTTGTGTGGCACCCGATGTTGATCATGTCGCTGCTTGCACTTGGCATTTGATTTCTCCAGAATTTCATGGACCTGCTGGCGAATATGTTGGACGTGCTCAATGAAGCTGGTTGCCTTATCTGTTTCGGATTGAACATGAGCTGAATCTGTGTGAGTAGCTGCAAATGGCATGGCCACATCAATGGGGCATAGTGGCTGGAATCCCAAGCCCACCTGAAAAGGGCTATGGCCAGTCGAGCTATGAAGAGCTCGGTTGTAGCTGTGTTGAACATAGGGGAGGCTCTCGTCCCATGTGCGTGGATGCTTTGAGTTATACATGCGCAAAATGTGCACAATCATCTTATTGACAACCTCTGTCTGGCCATCAGTTTGAGGATGGAAGGCTGTGGACTTCATGAGTTTGGTGTCCAGTATTGACCAGAGACTCGACCAAAATGTGCTGAGAAACTGACTGTCCCGATCTGAGATGATAGACTGTGGGATCCCAAAGTGCACCCACACTCGTTCAAAGAAGAGTTTAGCAGTGGCTTCTGCTGTGATATTCTTCTTGCAGGCCAACATAACGGCCATCTTCGAGAACCTGTCGACGACCACAAAAACAAAGTCATTTCCGTGCTTAGTGGAAGGAAGGCCCGACATGTAATCCATGGAGATGGATTCCCAAGGTCGACTAGGGGTAGGCAACGGAGTATAGAGGCCGTGCTTCTTAATGGCCGGTTTGGCAATGGCACAGGCAGTACATGATCGGATGTACTTCCCAACATCCTGTCAAAGATTCGGCCAACAGAAATAGTTTTGCAGTACTGCCACTGTTTTCTCGACCCCAAAATGCCCAGTAGCCCAACTGTAGTGTGCTTCCCAAATCATCTTGGCACGCTCGCTTGAAGGAACACAAAGGTGACCGAGGTGGCATAATAGGGCACCTGGAGGTGAAATCTGCAACATGTCGACCCTCGAAGAGTGTCTGGTATGTGTGGCCGAATTCGGGGTCGCTTTAGTAGAGAAGTGGCCAATCAGAAGTCTCGTGCCCACAAGAGTTGAGCATGGTGGTTAGCGCCATGATCAGTGGTCGACTGAGGAAATCTACAACATTATTGGTGCTTCCCTTTTTATACTTGATATTCAAGTGAAACTGTTGCAGGTATGTAGACCACTTCTGATGGCGATCATTCTGCAATTTCCCTTGGGTCTGTATGAACTGTAGAGGTCGGTGGTTTGTGTGGATGACCGTTTCCTTCCCCAAAATGTAATGCTTCCATTGTCGTCAGGCCTGTACAATGGAATACATCTCCTTATCATAAGTGGGGTACTTCCGGACTGTGTCTGGAAGTGTTTCACTGTGATATGACATTGGATGTCCATGTTGAGTAAGGACTGCCCCAATAGCATAGTCAGAGGCATCTGTCTCGACCTCAAATGGTTGTTGTAAATCTGGTAACGCGAGCACTGGTGTCGTGCAGAGGCGATCCTTCAAATCTGTGAATGCCTTCTCTTGAGCTTCAGACCAAAATAATTTTGCTTTCGCCCCACCCTTGGTGACTTGACTCAAGGGCCAAGAAATATGAGAAAACCCCAACACAAACCTGCGGTAGAAGTTGGCAAGACCTAGAAAGCTGCGGAACTCTGTTAGAGTGGTTGGAGAGGGCCAATCCCGAATGACTTGGACCTTGGCTGGATCGACATGCACCCCCTGTTCATCAATGATGTATCCTAGATATTGAACCTGAGTCATGCCAAAAGTGCATTTCTCCAAACTGGCACATAGCTTGTGTTGCCGCAGTGTTTGGAGAACCTGTCGGATGTGGTGGAGGTGCTCTTCCAAACTCTGGCTGAAGATCAGAATGTCATCCAAGTATACTATTACAAAAGAGTTGGTGAATGGCCGCAAGATGTCATACATTAGCCTCATAAAGGTTGCAGGAGCATTCGTCAATCCGAAAGGCATAACCAACCATTCGAAGAGGCCCTCCTTGGATTTGAAGGCAGTCTTCCACACATCGGAGGGTTCGATTGGTACCTGGTGATATCCTGACTTCAAGTCGATCTTTCTGAAATATTTCACCCCCTTTAGTTGGTCTAGGAGGTCATCAATTCGCCGGATCGGGTACCTATTACGGACAGTCATCTTGTTCAGCGCCCGATAGTCAATACAGAGTCTCCACGTCCCATCCTTCTTCGGTACCAACACGATCGGGCTCCCACAAGGCGATGAACTCAGACGGATGTGACCTTTCTGCAGTAGCTCTTGAATCTGACTCTTGATCTCATCATTCTCCAGGACGGAGCACCGATAAATTGGTCCATTGGGTAGCGGTGCACCTGGGGTCAGATCGATGGAGTGCTTGACTTGACAGTGCAGAGGAACCCCTACCGGGGAGGTGAAGATGTCCTCGTACTCCTCCACCATCTTGTCCATCTGTAGTTGTCATGCAGAGGGGCCCCAATTGGAGGCCGCAGCCACTGTCTTCTTCTTTCCTTGAGGGCGTATCATCAGGAAAACAAATTTCCTGGTTTTAGAAATGATCTTAATGCATTGTTTTGCAGTAATCAGAGAGAGGGCGGCAGGTGGTGCCACCTCTGGTATCCTGAACAACTAATTCCCAAATAACAGCACGGGGCCTTGATTCATACACAGCATGTCGCTTCCACAAGTATGGTTGTCCTAGTAATACATCACAAACTTCAAGGGGAGCAATGTCACATAATACCTCATCCGTGAGGGCTTGATGTTGTATGGAAGGCGACACTACTGGCTCACGCGAAGATCTCGTCCTTGGTGAAGCCACCCAATGGTGTATGGTTGTGGATGTGCTGTGGTCGGTAAGCCCAACCGCTTCACGACCTCGGCCAAGATGAGGTTCTTTTGACTCCCGCTATCAACAATGAACTGTATCCGGGAGCCCTTTACCCACATCTGGGAGTGGAAGAGACGCTCCTCCTCCTCTGGATCTTCGAGTTCATTTCTCTAGATCTTTGCGGTAGCAACAATGGCGCTGGGGTCCGCATCAATGATCTGCTTCCCTTTTTCATACCCCTTATCGGTTTCTGACTCAGAGTCGGAACATGCATCTGATTCTGAAACCTTTAGCTCAGCCACCAGTGACTGCTTGGCCCGGCACTCACTTGTGTTGTGAGTGGAGCTCTTATG
>APFE030504404.1:0-35882 GCA_000404065.3 Pinus taeda
ATGGTTATGGAGCTAGGAGTTGGGGGAGGTGTTGTTGCAACTACATCTGATGGTTGTAACTTTCCTTCAACTCCTTTATTAATATATATTAGTTGTTCTTCCTTCCATATTCTACTATTCATTCTTTACTTATCCTATTTAACTAATGAATGTATGGGATTTTGGTTTATATTTATTTATTCAATAATATTTATATGTTTATGATAGTTTCAATTATCAAGATATTATGCTGTGAAGTTTTCTTTGTTCTCTATCTTGTGTGTAGGACCAAGATTTGGAGCTATCTAGGATCGCTTCCCAGCTACAATAAAAACTCCAACAAGACTTGCATCCAAGGACTCACATGAATTCATTCTTATTTTCTTAATCTATACTCTACATCTTGATGTACTAAGAATCTTGAGCCTTAGAACAACCTTTCTCTTAATCAGTCTATCTTAGGTTTCTGGGAAATGCTGGATCAGACAGCTGGGTTGTAATCCTCTCTTCTACTTCTTCTATCAATAAAGTTGTTTGAGTTTTCCTCCATATACATTTAAATCTTGTATTTTTGGATGCAATTGTATGGTTAATGCACTTCTGATTCTGCATTGTTTATGGTATTATAGATCTCTATGCTTTGATGGTGTGTTGCTGCTTTGTCTCTACAGGTGTTCTTTAAAGTAGGAAAAGTGAGAAAGGAGTGGCAAGCTCTATCAAAGGAGAGAGGAAACAAGCAAGGAGCCAAGCGAAAGATTGAGGTTGGTGCTCTCTACTTCTCTCTTATCTATCATCCATAAAGGAAAACACAAGTTTCTTTCAATTGTTTGTTTCTAAGAGAGCTACCCATCTTAGTGGGACTAGCAAATCAAATAACGACACTAGTTTTCCCGGAAACACGTCACTTACTTGTTTATGGAAGATTTTGAGACCAGGGCCTTAGCCACTACTCAATTTCATCCTAGAAAGTGAAGAGGTTTGTTGATGATACCTATGTCATCTGGCCTCATGGTCAGGAGAAACTCGACCTGTTTCTCAACCATCTTAATTCTCTATCTGACTCCATCAAGTTCACGATGGAAGTTGAGGTGGATGGCCACCTCCCTTTTCTCAACATTCTCCTTTTGAGGATGGATGATGGTTCCATTTTTCACCAAGCATTTCAAAAACAGACTCACATGGAATAGTATCTCCATGCCAGTTCTCATCATTTCCCTTCTCAGAAATTTAGTGTTCTCAGTGCTCTTGCTACCTGTGCTCTAAGAGTCTCTTATGATAGCCACCTCGGACAGGAGAAATCCCATCGTCTTGAAGTTTTCAGAAATAATAGGTATAACAGATCTCAAAGCCTCAAGGCCTTTCACAAGGCATGTAAAGTGCCTAGAGTTAAATCTACTCGTGATGATCCTATCTCTAAGGTTCATTTCCATATATCTAAGGAACCACTGATAGGATTGTCCATATCCTCAAGAAGATTAATGTATCTTCTTCATTCAAGCCTCTCAATACTATTAGAAATTCTCTTAGATCTGTTAAATACCCTATTGACCCTAAGGCCTCAAAAGAGGTCTACCTTGTTCCTTGCTCCTGTGGTATTCCCTACATTGGAGAAATAGGTAGATTTACTAAATAGATGATCAATGAGCATTCAACAGACATCAAACACAATCGCTTCCACTCATTAGCCTTAGCTAAACATGTAGAAAAATCGAAGCACCATGTCTGCATTGAAGAATCCAAAATTATCGCTAAGATAGATCATTTCCACCACAAGAAGCTTAGGGAGGCAATTGAGATCGAAAGGCACGCCAGAAATCTTAACAGGGATGATGGTTGGAAATTGAGTAAGAGTTCGATTCCAGCTCTCTCATGATAACTCGTCATTCTTTATTATCATTTCTCCTCTTCTTTTCTTTCTGGTTTATTTTCTTCTGTTTCTGTGTGGTTCCTCTATTTTTATTTTTATCAATTTTATTATTATTATTATTATTTTTGTCTTGATCCCCTATTTTTATTTTTATTGCCAAAATTTTTCTATTTTTTTATTCTTTTATTTTCTATCTTTTTATTTATTTGTTTATATTTTTTTATTCCCTTTTTTATTTTCATTATATTAAAAATCTTATTTTTCTATTCTTTTATTTTCCTATCTAATCTATTTATTTATTTGTATTGATTCCCTATTTAATTTTGTTGTTATAAAAATTTTTCTTGTTTATATTGTTTTATTTTCTATTTATTTATTTATTTTTCACATTATAAAATTTTCAATTTTCCTTTGACTCTAATTTGTTTGAATTTATTTTGGATTCCTTTATGAGGGATTTAAGCGCGCTTTATCAAATAATTCAAACATGAAATTATTAGTAAATAATCTGAAATTAATGTTATTAATAATTATTAATGAATTATTTTGGATTAAATATATTTTCCTAACAGCTAGTTTTCTAATATGAATAAGTCAACCCATAAAACAAGATGTTTTCTACATCAATCGATAATATTGAATTTCTATTTTTATTTAACAACTATTTTTAACTGAATATAGAATATTTTTCCTTACCTCTATTTCCAAAATAATTAATTTTTTACCTACTAACTAATCCACCAACAACTAATTTTTAACAGTTATTCTGGGCAATATTGCATCCTTACTATTTATTCCTTCCGATCAATGGATTTCTCACCTTTTCCTGAGGATGAACCACATTAGTTGGTTCTAAACGTCGACCAAATCGTAACAATGTGATTAATTTGAAAGACTTATTTCTACATTATGGATCGCAAAAGTCTTAGATCTAACAACAATAATTATTTTAGTAAATGTAGTTGATATACCTATAAGGCTTTATTTCTATCTATGACAAATAATAATAATAATAATAATAAAAATAATAATAATTACTCATTTTTTATAAAATGTAAATAAATATTTACTTATTTTATATAATTTATTTTTTTGGTACGTAACCCCATAGGGGATTTGAATCAAGACCTATCACAAGGAGTGCCTTAACAGTAGACCCACTTCACCGTCAATCCAAACCCCGTGGCATATAATTTTTTTACTATTGTTTTAAGAAAAAAATATAAATATTTTTATTTTATTTTATTTTAAAATAGTAAATAATAATAATAGTTAATAATAATAATTTTTTTAATTAAATATTGGTAAATAATAATAATATGAATATAAATTAATTAAATAAAAAAATAATAATTAACTCTTTGTCACAATGTGACGTTGGACCATGGTTGACATATTGAGACAATCTTTGTCACAAAGCGAAATTTGAGCATGGTTGACTATGATTCACCATGTTTGACCCAAAGAAATAACAAACCATTGGGATTAATACAAAAAACTGAAGATTGACCATGTTTGATTCTAATAAAACACGGTTGACCATGGTTGGTTATGGTTGACCATGATTGATATTATAAAACCGAGTTAATAATAAACCCAATGGATTGGTATTATGAACCCAAGGGAAAAATAAACCCAAGGGATTAATACTAAAACCCCATGATTGACCATGGTTGACAATGGTTAACCATGATTGATATTATAAACTTAAGGGAATAATAAACCCAAGGTTTTGATATTATAAACCCAAAGGAATAATAAACCCGAGGAATTAATACTAAAACCCCAAGGGATTATAAACCCAATGGAATAATATTAACCGAAGGAACTAATATTATAAACCCAAGGTATAAAAACCCTAAGATAAATATTAAAATACTAAAATAGACATGGTTGAGCATGGTTGATTTTCATATTGAGACAATCCTTGTCACAACGTGACATTGGACAATGGTTGACCATGGTTTATTATGGTTAACCATTATTGAATAATATTAAACCCTAGGAATATGAACCCTTAGATAATAAACCCAAGAGAATAATAAACCTAAGGGTAAACAATTATAAACCCAAGGTATATAAACCCTAACATAAATATTATAAACCCTAAAATAAACATGGTTGACCATGGTTGGTTATGATAGACCATGATTAACAAGGATTAATATTATAAACCCAATGGATGGATATTATAAACCCAAGGGATTAATACTAAAACCCTAAAGGATTATGAACCCAAGGGATAAATACTAAAGCCCCAAGGGATTATGAACCTAAGGGAATAATATTAAACCGAAGGGACTATTATTATAAACCCAAAATATGTAAACCCTAAGATAAATATTATAAACACTAAAATAAACATGATTGACCATCGTTGATTTTGAACATATTAAGAAAATCCTTATCACAATTTGATGTTGGACCATGGTCAACCATGGTTGACATCATAATATACCATGGTTGACCAGGGAATAATAAACCCAAGTGATTGATATTATAAACCCAAAGGAGAAATAAACCCAAGGGATTAATACTAAAACCTCAAGGGATTATGAACCTAAGGGAATAATATTAAATCCAAGTAACCAATATTATAAACCCAAGGTATAAAAGCCCTAAGATAAATATTAAAAATATTAGAATAAACATGGTTGAGCACGATTTCTTTTCATATTGAGACAATCCTTGTCACAATGTCACATTGGACCATGGTTGAACATGGATGATTATGGTTGACCATTGTTGAATAATATTAAACCCTAGGAATATGAACGCTTACATCAATAAACCAAAGGGATTGATATTATAAACCCAAGGTATATAAACCCTAACACGAATATTATAAACCCTAAAATAAACATGGTTAACATGGTTGATTTCCATATAGAGACAATCCTTGTCACAATGCAACATTGGACCATGGTTAACCATGGTTGACCATGATTGATTTTCATATCGAGATAATATTTGTCAGAACACAACGTTGGAGCATGGTTGACCGTGGTTGATTTCCATATCTATATGGTTTGACCATGGTTGAACATGGTTGGATATGATTGACCATGGTTTACCATGATTAATATTATAAACCTAATGGATTGATATTATAAACCCAAGGTATTAATACTAAAACCCCAAGGGATTATGAATGCAAGGGAATAAGATTAAACCCAAGGGACTAATATTATAAACCCAACGTATATAGAACCTAATTAGGCAGATAGGCCTTATTTTGAATCAATTTAGTAGTCTACACTTTCATTCTCTTATTGACATCTGGCATATCGTTTTTTACTTGACATCTAGCTATATATTTTGCTGTTTGACACTCTCTCCAAAACCCAATTATGGTTTGGTGGCATTATTGCTTAACTCTCTCCAAAACCCAGTTATGGTTTTGTGGCATTATTGCTTAGCTCTCTCCAAAACCCAGTTATGCAGTGCACGATCAACAAATTCATGCTTTGAAAACCCTGTTCTGCGGTGCACACAAATTCGTGCTTTGAAAACCCTGTTTTGCGGTGCATGATCAAGAAATTCGTGCTTTGAAAACCTTGTTCTATGGTGCATGACAAATTAATATGTGCTTATTTCGTGCTTCCATGACCTTACCAGTGGCCTTCTTGGATGAAACTTCATCAACAAATAGATAGCCCTGTTTGTCAATCTCACAAAGTATAGCGGTGTTCAAACTGACAGAGGAGCCTTGTTTGACAATCTCATGAATGTAGCAGGAGTTCGTGAGCCGGAGGTATGTTTAGAATACATATAGAAAATATGGCGAACTGCTAGAGCCCTTTAGTAAATGTAATGCAAATCTCTGTTGCATACAGTTCTTTCAATGAATCTTATCTTTTTTAGGTTTCATTGAATGCACGCTCTATAGCCCATGAATAACAATGAAAATGATAGTTTGTCTGAAGTTTTGCATACCAGTGATTGTAATATTAATTTCTTCACCCTCCTACAATTTTCCCAACCGCCACACTGTTCATGACCTGATCCAAAGCACTTTGTCTTTCAGGGTTCTTAGTAATGAACAAGATCTAGAAAGCCACTCTCTACTTTGGGCTGTGAAAGTGCTCAAAATTAGGGCTTTTCCTTCTGGCGATTAGTATAAGGGAAAAAAAATGTTCAGTTCTATCCCATCCTCACCCCAATTAAAGCTCAAAGCTCTAAATCCTGGAGTTTTTCCTCACCCTCATTATGACCAACCACTTTTAATAGTACATGTCGGGAGATTGTAGGTCGAGGAGAAGGAGGAAAAGCACGAAACTCTAAATCCTGGATGATTTTAGTGAGAAATGTGAGAGGTTTAGAAGAGGACACATTTGCCTCAGAATTGCATTGTAGTTCCCGCTAAATATTAATTATCTGGTGCAACAGGCTGGGAGCAGCACACCTTTCATTCCGAAGGTAAAATTCTTCCAAATTGTTAGCATTAGATCTCAAATTTCGAGCTAGGAGTTATATTCAAGAGTTTGAAGGGGTTTTATGGAGGGTTTTAGCGTTAATTTACACATTTTAACCATCAGTTGCCATAAATTCTCAGCGTTTATGGGAAATTTGGGATGAAAAATCTCTTTTTTGGAGAAATGAATGGTTTAAGGTTGAGAATTCTGAGACTTTAGCAACAATTGATGACATGCAGAAAGAAACACTAGCCAAGAATTCAGGGACAAATGACAACAGTTCCTCGCTCAACTCACCATAAGTCTCATAAATTTGGAATAGGGAAAATGGCCTTAGAAACTCCCTTATGCTTCTCTTTCTTCCAATACTTGTCATATTTGTCGAGACATGAAAACAATCTAGATGAACTTTTTGGTGAATAAGATGAAGCTCATTGCCATTTTTTCTTTCTCTTCCTTCTGTCATTTCTCTCAGTTGCATCTAAAGAGGAAAGTTCTGTTGAATAAGATGAAGATCTATGACGCTTGTGGTTTTTCCTCCTTTTGTTATGTTTTTCACTGCCATCCTTTCCTGTGTCTACTCTCATGCTGTTTCCTTTTCTTCTTATTATTAACCTCCCTTTCCTTTTTAAATAGTTTCTTTTGTTTATGGATCTCTTCTTCATCCTCCACTAAATTCTTATCCTTTCTACACAACATCATTTTTTCCAGTTCAGGTCCTTCTTCAACTACTTCGTTTCCCTTTCCTTGCCATATCATCTCTCTCAGTTATGTTTTTCTATCTACATCTTTTGTATTTTTTTGGCATTTTTTTCTTTAAATTTATTAATGTCATCAAAATTTTCCTTGAATTGCATTTTTTTCACACCAACATCGTTTTGCTCATTTGTTTCCCCATCTTCACTATAGAAGTTTCTCTGACCTGCACTTGAATATTTACTCACATTTATCTTCTCCCCAATATTCTCATCAAACATTACATCCTACATTGTTTTTCCTTTTCTCCATGATGTTTTGAGCTTTTTCTAAATCCCCAGTACATTTATCTTCCTGGTTTTCCCTTGCAACGTTTACATAATCACTATGTTTCTCTATAACTTGCTTGGCATTCAAATGCTCAAGATACTTCATCTGGCTTTCAAATCTTCCTAAACCCCCATCATCCTTGCCTTCATCAATATCTGTGGCATCTTTTCTGATAGCATCCTCTCCCTCTACCTTGTCCATCATTTCTGTGGAACATCCACTCAAATCTTTCTCCAAGCTTCCTTCTTTAAAATCCTTTGATATGGAATTTGAATGCCTAGAATTGCAAGTAGAATTGTGATCATCCCTTTCTAATCCTCAAAATATGCATCTCCTCTCTGCTCGAGAGATGCTCAAGTCCTTATCTAAACTGCCTGCTCTTGTATGTCTAGAAGGTCAGCAGATATCTGATCTTCCTTTTTCAGTTCTTGAGCTATTTTGATGTTATCTTTGTCGTCCCTAGCATTCCATGCATTATCTTTGGCATTATTCCCTCCCTCAATTTTATATCTCCTCTGTACTGGAGAGATGCCCATATCATTCTCTAGACTGCATTCTCTTGAATCCTTCAAGTGATGAGTAGATAGGTTGTCTTCCTTTATCATTTCCATATACCTTTCTCTCATCTCTAGCAGAAAGGTGCACATATCATTCTCCAAAACAGCTTCTCGTGAATCCTTGAGTCTGGAATTTGAATGTCTAGAATAGTGAGTAGATTTCCAGTCTCCCCTACTCATTCGTTGAGATGTGATATTTTTATTCTCATCTTCAATAACATCCTGTGAACTTTTCTTGAGAGTATCCCTGACTTCTGCTTTATGACTCCTCTTTGTTGGATATGTGCTGGAATCATTCTCTAGACTACCTTCTTTTGAATCCTTTGATGGGCACTTTGAATGCATGGTCTAGTAAGCCGATCTGAAGCCTTCCCTTTTTACTTCTCGGGATGGATGTATTCCCTTTCGATTTTTAGGTGACCTAGAATTACCTCGCAATGCCTTCCTTGTCCTACTTCGGCTCCAACTCCTACTCCTGCTTCTCCTCACGAATCGAGGGTAATGATATTTCTTCCTTTCCCACTCTCGCATACCATGATATCCACGGTGATTAACAATAGAATCTCTGTAATGATCATTTCTCTCTTTGATGCGGCTTCGATGATGATGATGATCTCTTGATCTTGACCTCTCTTGGTGATCTCAACGATATCGAATGGGAGATGGTGAACAAGATCGACAACGTCAGCTACGATGATGTTTAACAGGGGACCTTCATTTCGACCTTGACTTGGAAAAATAGATATTGAAAATAAGTTACTATATATTTTATAAATAATGGCATGAACAAAAGATGAAGCATAAGCCAAAGTGGAGAAATGCAAATAAAAGTTAAAAGAAGTTACTAATTATTTTAATAAGAATAGCATAAATAGCACAAGTGTAGACCAAAGTGAAAATAAGGAAACATAAGAGTAAAAACTTGCCTTCTTGTTTTCCTAGGTTCCTTCTCCTCTTCGTTAACAAATTCTCCTTTAAGCCTTTTGCTTATTTCTGCAGCTTGGAGAGCAGCTGCCTCAGTAGTAGATTTTACTATTGTTGCCCTGCTGTGATGCCAATGCTTGTTGCATCATCAATGCTTGCTGAAACTACAATTTTTGCATGGAAGCTACTTGTTGCATCATCACTAGCAAAGAGCCTATTTGAGTAGTATTTCTACTTGCATTAGAAGCAGATGTTACCATCTTTGGAGGCACTACTTTTGTCATCTCAACATTTAAACGTTGCCCACCAATATCCATATTGTTCAATGTTAAAGCACCCTGGGTTTCTTCTAGATTGGAATACTCTACATAAAGCAATTCTTTTGAATCTGTTCACATGAAGTCAATGAGAATTCCATAGTAACTAAAGAGCTGACGCAATTGCTCCAATGTAAGCAAAGGACTGATATTGCTAACTTGCAGTGTTCTTGACAGAAGATCATGTTTAATTATTTCCTTCGATAAAGCACTATTGTCACCCTGTACCTTTAAACCTGATCATAAAACAATGTCACTACCTTATTATGAAGTGAGTGTTTGAAAGTATACAAAGGCTTTGAGTGTTGGAGTGTGAGATTTCAACAAATGGATTGAAAGATGTTGAAAAAGAGATATATCGAACAGGATGATAGAATAGAATTTCAAGAACTAAATCATCTTCATATGGATTGAAGTTGCACAAACAAACTCATTTTTGTTCATAAATCAGAGAAAACTAATTTCCCACACATGGAGCTTTGTCGAATAATTAGGCATTTGCACAGATTTCCCCGATTATATATTTCCTTAGCATGAGAAATACCATCACAAGAAACTTTATGATTTTCACATCAACTTCAATTTCATCTTAGTGAACTGTATAATTACTAAAGTTTCTAGCCAAGCATGTAGAAAGCTTCTCATGGAGCTATTCGAATGCAGGAAAAAAAATCTTTTTTCTATCCTTGGCAGAGAAGAAATAGTTTACTAAATTTATTAATTGAAAATTTAATTTGAGATTTATATTTCATATTTGCACATCACATATCTTATACAGTTATATAGAGCTATATAAATCTTTCACACTCTGCTTTTGGATCCTGTGAAGGTCTTCCAAAGGCAATAATAATAGTTCAATTCATTCATACATCATTATCTTCCTTTAGCATATCTTCTCTCTTTATAAGTGGTCACTCCAAAACTTTAGTATATAAATTGGAAAAGACGAGCATAAATAATGAAGTCTATGAAATGAGGACTGATTCAAGATCACTAATATTTTGAACCTGAGAATTAATTATGAATGAATGAAATGTCTCTACATTGATAAGGATGATTGAATGCCAATGCAAATATATATTACCTTTCTTTGGGATATCAAGTCCTGCTTTAGCACTATTGTGAACAAATGGCAGAGTGCAAGGAAACCATCTGATGCTTCCCAAAGTTGGACTTTTGCACCAACAATTGTGTATGCATTTCAACTTCTAGGGCTATTGTTGACCATAGTGATATATCACACAGGGTTGACCTAAACTCAAAACTGTCCCGTTTAAGACGCTGGCGTCCAAAAGTTTAATTTGTACTTTTGACTGTCATTTACATGAAGTAGACAATAGTGTTACTCCAAATTGATTTAAAGTTGATCAAATATAACCCCTAAAACCTTCAAAGATGTTTAACTGACTGAACTCATGGGTTTTATAAGCCATAGCCATCTACTCAAAATTATTTTCTATTTTGCAGAGTGATTATGGAGATTTAAACCTGCAAGCTTATCCTTTATTTCAGGAAAACAACCTTCTTTTGAATGTTGTAAATTGAAATCAAATTCATAAACAAAAATTTTCTCAAACATTAAGATAAATTACTTAAATTCAAGGATGAGAGTTTTATTGAACAATGAGATTTTGAAGGTATGCAATATCATTCTAATGCATGGTAGAGAATCTAATAGAGTATGCCAAAGCTTATGCATGCTTACACTGATGACCAAATAATCTTCTGGAGAAATTTCCATATGTTTTGCTCTGCACTCCCAAATTCGAGTGTTAACAACTTGAAGTATGGTGTCACTTTTGCAACAGAGTTAACACATTTCACAAAACTCAAGAAGCTTTCAGGATTCTAATATCTTTCCAATGACTATAGTTTTTATAATTTGTACTCTAAATAAGGCCAAGGTTAAAATTTTGAAACTGAACTTGCACTGAACTCTCTGGCCATGGTTTTTTATAATGTTTCCTCTAAATAGGCCTGAGAATGAATTGTTGAAATTGAACTCGCACTTGAATTTCAAAAGTCAACCAAAGCCATTTACTTTAACCTATTTTTCCCTTTCCAGTAGAGTGGTAGGAATGAGTCTAATGAACCTTGCTCCACCTGTTTCCTAAGTAGGGTTTCTTTAACCCGTTAAAATTGCATTATTAGAATGAGACAAATTCCTTATAGTACAAGGGAAAGGTAATTTGTGATACTTATAGCTGAGAGGAGGTCAAACTTTTGAATGGAAAAGAAAAGAAAAAAAGCCTCCACATTAACTCTGCAATCCATCATCCGCTCTGTTACATTTTTGAATATAATGGAGTATTTCAATAAGCACCAGGATAATCAACCTGAAAATAATGGTCCAGAACTCTCCAAAAGTGTTGGTATATTAGATATTCCAAGGTTCAAGTCTGAGACTATTCTGGGTGGGGTACGTAACAACATTGACATGAAAACACAGGGTAATCTGCAAAATGCACTTCAGTTAAGAACTAAGAACATGATACAACTTCATCATATTGAGATGTCAAAATCTGTGATAGACATTATTGATTGCATTCGAACGGATTATGAAATGGTTTATGAGTTAGATAAAGAACTAAAAAGAATAGTAGATACATTTCCAGACCTAAAAAAGCTTTGTATTCTACATGTTAAATAGGTAGATCTAATGAGTTTGATCAAGGACAGGGTTTCCCAAATAGGTTCCTTGAAATATGATACAACTTTGAGAGGACTAGGCACTATGCATATATTATAGAAGACAACTTTTGATGTTTGTTTCTAAGTGTTTAGGTAGCATATCTATATTTGATAAAGTTGGTTCAAACCATAGAGTTTTTGGAAGATTCTATAAAACTGGCCTATTCTTTGCTTAAATATGCCTACCATAAATCTAGAAATGGGTTTGCTGAAGGGAATCCTATGTTATCATCACTTGAAAGAATACCTAAATCATATTTTTGCTAGCTAAAAGCATGTTTTAGGTATGGTTACTCAAGGTTGAAGTTTTGATAATGAGAAAGAACAAGGCCTAGGTTTTGGGCTGAGTTCTTTGTATGTTTAATATGCTACATGTGCCTCTTGTTATAGTTCCTTCTTGAATACTTACTTGAGTTGGTGGAACTCGGAGTTCATAACACTTTCCAGCTTATTTCAAAATTCATTCCATATTTTCATGTAGCATTGCCTCAAAGTTTCCATGGCGGAATGGATGTCGGTACTGGTTGCCTTTTCTCTAGACCAATCTTGATTCAATTATGCAAGTACTCTTCTTAATAGCATACGCTGTGTTGGGTGCCAAATTATACATTTTTGTTATTGAAATTCAACTCAAGAATATGGTTATATGGTCATATGTTTATTGTATTTTATATTTTCTAGTTTTGGTTTGCCAATCATGTACACAAGCGTTTTTTCTTATCTTCACAAGACAAGATAATGCATGCTATGTACGTTTAAGTGGGTCACATTTTTCTTCAGAAATAGTTTCTCCTTCACAGTTGGAATCGTAAATCCCTGTAGCTATTCACAATGGATAGTGCAGTCCATTTTCACTATGAAGCTCTGACAAACTGTATAATTCATACAGTTGGGCAGTACTTCAAGCAGAAACATTTACATTGTTAATACTTAAATCTAATAAAATAGACTAGAAACCGCCCCAAAAAAAATCCATTCACCAGGAATCTAATCAAATTTTGATAAATCAAAACATAATTAATATTTTTGTAGCTCTAATATATCATACACCATAAAATTTTCCATGTTTAATGTGCTTCGGCCATCCTGTGCATCAAGATATGTATAGCTGAGATTCTTGAGGGATTTTACGTGCCTTAAAGAATCTCTACCTTTTTTAAATTGTTTTTCCGTAGTTGTACATTTGAATGAAAACAATGTGTTTTTATGTTCTGCTTAATTCCCTTGGTGTTGCCTTTTAAGCATAATTATTGAGAAAACCATATAAACTAGTTAGTGAGCCTCATGAAAAGTAACAACGCTGAACCATAGAAGTCTGCTTGGTCATATATGAGAGTTGCATTACCCAAATTGAATTTGAAGTTTGCTTGGTGCAATATCTATAGGAGTCACGAGTTTTGTCATTTAGTAAATTACTCTAAGTAAGCTAGACGTCAAGAATCAATCAACTCCTAGGAGTTGGAGAATGAATAACAGGTTTGCAGGTTCTTCAGCTATCTAAAATTTGGAATATACATGTGAACTGAAGTTGTGGCGTTTGTCATGATTAAGTCAATGACAAGCATTGATCTGTGATATGATCACATCACACTGACTCCCGAATTCTGTAGAATTCTTGGAATTGATATCATTTTTTCTCTTCTGATTGTTTGCATGTGTTCCTTCATCCTTACCAAATTACTTAGGGCCCCATATATGCCACGTGCATTTACTTTTTAATCTTTTATAAAAATTCAACAATTCCAACTTCATAAGTCTATCGGCCTCTCTTTGTACCTTTTGGGACAATTTCTAGTATAAATATTATAAACACGAAAATAAGCATGATTGACCATGGTTGATTTTCATATTGAGACAATCCTTATCACAATGCCATGTTGGACGGCGGTTGACCATGGTTAATTTTCATATCCATACAATCTTTGTCACAATGCAATGTTAGACCATGGTTGATCATCGTTGATTTTCATATTGAGACAAGCTTATCACAATGCCATGTTGGTGCATGGTTGACTATGGTTAATTTTCATATCCAGATAATCTTTGTCACAATGCGACATTGGACCATGGTTGATCATGGTGTATTTTCATATTACGTTCTAACATGTTTGACCACAATTAACCATGGTTAACCATGTTTGATTCTATAATACATGGTTGACCATGATTCTCCATGCTTTTTATATGTAGACAATTTTTGTCATAATGCGAGACCCGACTATGATTGACCACAATTGAGCATGGTTGCTTATGGTTGACCATGATTGATATTATATATCCAAGTTAATAATAAACCCAAGGGATTGATATTATGAACCCAAGGAATTAGTACCGACCCCAAGGGATTATGAATTGAAGGGAATAATATTAAACCCAAGGGACCAATATTATAAACCGAACATTGGTAAACCCTAATATAAATATTATAAACACTAAAATAAACATGGTTTATTTTCATGGTGAGACAATCATTGTCACAATGCGACATTCAACCATGGTTGATCATGGTTGGCTATGACTAATAATAGTTAACCATGATTGATATTATGAACCTAAGGGAATAATAAACCTAAGGGATTGATATTATAAAACGAAAGGAATAATAAACCCAAGGGAGTAATATTATAAACCCAAGGTATAAAAACCCTTAGATAAATATTAAAAATACTAAAACAAACATGGTTGAACATGGTTGATTTTCATATTGAAACAATCCTTGTCACAATGTAACGTTGGACCATGGTTGAACATGGTTATTTATTGTAATGTTCTCAATTTTTGTGAGTGCAAAATTCCGTAAGGAGTTTTCCCAATTTTGGGTGATATTAAATTAAAAGGAGAAAATATTATTTTGTGGGAGAAAAGTGAAAAATATTATTTTAATGAATAATGGCAGAAAAGTAACTAGCAATTATAAATAGAGCTTAGAGGCCTCCATTTGGTATCTTTGACATTTGCAAACAACTACTCATCTGTTCAATCTGTTGTTTAGTGAGTCTACCGACTATTTAGCCATGAGTCTCTCAAGGAGGAGATTCAACCTCTACTTTGGGGGACTATACGTGCCTGCCCTAGGGAGGCTATCACACAAGAGTTTTCAGGAGTTCTAGAGTAGTGACATACACCAGCAGCCAGCGAAGAGCAAGGAGTGTGTATTTTGGGCATCTAGGAAACACGCACAGGGAGATTGACGCAAACAGAGATCCGATTGCTTGTCCAGTAGTTGGGGAGTTGAGGTAGCAGAATTAGACCAACATTCTTACTAGGTTTTACATCCAACTAAGCCAAAATTCTAGCAAGTCGAATTGATGCGCTGAGGGACAGTGCAGAGGCCACTCAACAAATTTTTATGGTGCTTGGGAGTAGCTGATTGGGGACAAGAGATCATCCAGGAAGTTAGGGATTGGATAGCAGGGGTGAAATCAACATTTTGGATGAGTTTTTCAGGTGGATTTATAGGCAATTTCCAGTAGGCTAAGTTTTGCAACTATAGCCGAGGGGAGGCTCCAGGGGGTCAAAAATCAGAAGTCAAAACCAACTAAAATCCCTTCTGGGTTTTTCTAGGTTTTGTCCAAGGAGTCCAGGGTTAAAAGAATATAAATTTCTGGGCAACTTTAGTTCACTTTCGAGCCATTCAAACTTCAGTAGAGAAGTACTTTTCTCGACAACGCAGTGCATATTGGTGCAGCAGCTAGGAAGCCTTCATCTCAGCCATTTCCTACCTAGGTTTGGTCTTGATTGTCCATTGTGATAAGCCCAGGTGCACCATTCCATCATCTATTGTATTTGGCTTGCAAAAATTAAATAAAATGGCTCAGAAGCTCTCCATTTGCAACTTTTATATGGGTGTTCACTGAATATTTCGTTTTTGTAATTTGTTGCATATATTATTTTCTTGTTATAAACCTGAGGGAATACTAAACCTAAGGGAGTAGCCAACAATATCATGAGATATTTGGGCATGTATGCACTGTGATTGGTGAACTATAGACAAACCCATGGCTCAAGGGAGAGTGAGTATCATTGAGGGAAAAATGACCCTCACCCACTTTGATGGTTTAGCTAGAAGTTCTGTCAGAAAATGGGTATAAGAATTGGACACATATTTCCAGCTAAACCCCATGAGGTAGGCAAATGCTCTTAGACATGCCACTTTGCACTTGGATGGAGATGGTATGGAATGGTGGTACTAAGGGTTGATCCCTTTGGTTCATTTATGTATCACATCCTATAAAGAGTTCACACAGAGGCTCATGGAGAGATTTGACCGAAAGGACACCAGACCCCCTCAAACGGAGTAGATAGGATGAGGAAAGCTAGAGGATGAGACCAAGAGGCATTTCTACTGGGGGAGACTGAGCTTTAGATGTCAGAAGCTCAAGGAGGAGGTTGAGCAAGAGGACACGTAGGATGGTGAGGGGCACATTGATATTCCTGGTGTGGCGTAGGAGTCACCATTGTTGGAGGACTATTTGGTAGCTCCAGATGACACCTCAGTTGAGGGAGTAGAGCATACACTCGAAGGGCCATCTATTGATGACACACCAATAGTTGATGAGGTACCCAGTGCTATGACCCAGTTTCTAGACGATGACCACCCACCACAGGTTGATGAGGTGCCTGGCGACATACTTGTCTTTGAGGAGGTACCAGAGGAGACGAAGGGGTCTAAAGCAGTGACCGAGTTTATAAAGGATAGTCGCCCTTCATATTTTCATCAGTTCCGGGCTAGCCTTCTAGCATTGAGAAAGAAGGTCACGACAGTGCGAGAGGCCACTCTACAACAAAACAAGGATTTGGAGGGCATGAGAGCAGTTCATAATGAGTCAGCGACCAAACTGACTCGCATTGGGGAATAGTTGGGTTCCTTAATGGTTCAGTTGGATTGCACTTTAGAGCGATGGGGCAACCCTACTTAGACATTACAGGCTGGTAACACTAGCAAGTTACCACTACACATTAGAGAGGGAGAGGCAAAGTCACCTCGACATATTTTATGTGTTGACCAGGATGGTGAGATGAGGCAACGTGAGTTGCACAGGGGGCATCCTTGGAAGGATGGAGGGTTAGTTCCATGTATGGGAGTTTATGCTCTCGATCCTTCCCTTGGGGGTGGACGACAAGAGATATTTATTTGGTATCTGGTGGAGTTGACTAGGAAGTTAGATGCATCCATGGCCATAACTCAATGGAGATTGTGGATTACCCAAGGGGCTCGAGGGCCAGACTGTTGTTGGGATCCAGGTGGGGTTCTCCATCACATCATGGAGTCAGTAGGTCATGGTAGCCTCTACGTGATGGAATTGGTGGTTGGGTTCACACACCTTTTCATATCCCCTTGAGATTTCCTCACAACACTAGTGACATGATGGATTGGTAGAGGAACAGGCATATTTCATGAGTTGTCATGGCATATTGATTGTGCATGGAGTCACATGTTGATTAGCCTACTCTGGAAGGAGCTGGTAGGAGGAGGTGGCATCGACAGACCACTGGATAGGGCATTACATGGAGATGGTGCTCTCTCATTGGTATATTAGAAACTAGAGATATTCAGGATATACAAAATAGTGGCATTCCCATTGGCATGTGAGGAGTGAGAATGCCAACATCTTTCAGGGAAGATGGGGAGATGTAGCTCACATCATGGAGGGATTACTAGCAGAGTGGTGGATGCATTGGCACATGCAGGATGTCATATGATACAGGATGGTACGACAGTAGGCAATGGTACCCAAGGGTGCACAAGGATATGCCACAAAGTCTAGTCTTATGCAGAGGGATACGACCAGATTCATACAGACCCAATTTTAGAACCTAGCATCCAATGTTGTATAAAGGTATGCAGTGATGGGTAGTGGCTTGCATAAGAACATGGAGATGCGTGGTTGCTTAATGTAGCATTTTGGTTTTCATTGAGCGATTCACATAAAATCGAGTATACGTGGGAGAGCCAAATCCCATGACATAGGTAGGATACGAGACGGTACAGGATGGTACAGAAGTAGCATGGGATATCCAATGGTTTACAATGATAAGATGCAGGATACAGTGTCAGGTTGAGTACTACAGGGATACTCTGTGGGATGCAAGGGCATATGGTGCTATACAACGAGGTCTTGGAGGGTTGCCTCCAAGGAGACTTATGGACATAGACACTGGGCATACCTTTGGGTGTACTTCACCCAGGATCGACAAGGATGCAGATGAGTGATACTATATGGTATCCACGTGGAATCACATGTACGTACCTCTTATACATCACTTATAGGGGAAAACAATTTGGCTTTTTTCCTTTAACACTCTGGGTGCGAGTAGCTGGGGATAGGGAGCTCACCCGAGATATTGGGATGACACTCAACGCAGTAGGGGAGATACTTCTCAGTGGCAGAATTGGGTTGGTGCATGAGTTGACAACCATAGGTTAGGCGATGAGGGGATCTGCTGCAGGGGTGGCATATCATTCATCAGTGAGCCTATGCTTGGGGAGCAGGTCACGAGGGAGATGTGCCACTCTTTCCATAGGGCATGTCAGGACCATGCATGAGCAGAGGATACCGTGTATGATTGAGGAAAATTTCTAGTATGTATTTGACCTGCGGACATTATATTGACACATTATCGAGAGCATGGATGGTAGATTTAGTGGTGATGGTTGGAAGGAGCGGGATGGGTCTGCATACATTGAGCCGATTGCGAGTATTAAATACCCATCTATTGGTTGCCTTTAGGGGGTAATTACTTGGCACATGTGGTTTCCAACAGTCATCGATACTACACAGTGGCAGGAACATAGAAATTTAGCATGCATCGGATTAGTTCATGATATATGGGGCCTATATTTCAGTTTCATGCAGCGATTAGG
Source organism: Pinus taeda (assembly GCA_000404065.3). Lineage (NCBI taxonomy): Eukaryota > Viridiplantae > Streptophyta > Pinopsida > Pinales > Pinaceae > Pinus > Pinus taeda. The sequence goes on from APFE030504404.1 coordinate 18,642, forward strand.
GACAAGGAACAAACAGATTCCAATAGTTTTTAGAGCTATGCCACAATAGGTCTCACTATAGGATCCAAGGATTGAATTGAATTATAGGACACTCCATTCTATAATGAGTAGGTTCATGGGAGAGAGTGATCTAGTTCACCTTGGGTCTGACACATGGGAGATTTTTGAAACATCCATTATATGGTGAGGTAGATTTATCCTATTGTTGCTCAGGATTGAGATTGACAGTGGATGGGTAGACATTGACATCATGGATATACCTAGGTAGGATAAGCTTGGCCTTCACAGACATCCCACCATCAAGTTTTGGGAGGGGAGGATACAGTCTGAGCATGATGGGAAGCTTGTCATAGTCAGAGTGGCACAATGCCGGCATGGTTGAATCCTTCATAAACTAGCATGAGATCCGAGTACAACATGATTTGGTTGTTCATATATCCCGAGGGGTGAGAATCTTTCTACAGGGGGAGATCATTCAAATATTCCATTGGAATCTGGTGATTCACTGTTGACATGGGGATCGTCACTAGTATGGTAGGATGTTCAACAATGACGTGGTTCAATGACACATTTGGGACCCTGGCATTGGCTAGGCCAACGTTTGGAGTAGTAGGCTATTGCTTGAGGAAAATAATTTTTTTGCGGGGAGGACTGTAATGTTCCCAATTTTTGTCGGTGAAAAATCACTGAGGAGTTTTGCTAATTTTTAGTGATATTAAATAAAAAGGAGAAAATATTATTTTGTGGGAGAAAAGTGGAAATTATTATTTTAATGAAGAATGGCGACAAAGTAATATTTTATTAATCGAAGGTGGGGACCACGAAGGGAGAGGACTAGCAATTATAAATAGATCTTGGATGCCTCCATTTGGTATCTTTGACATTTGCAAACAACTAATCCTCTTTTCACTCTGCCGTTTAGTGAGTCTATCGGTTATTTAGCCATGAATCTCTCAAGTGGGAAATTCAAACTCTACTTCGGGGGACCATCCGTGCTCGCCCTAGGGAGGCTCTTCAATAAGATTTTTCAGGAGTTCTAGAGAAGAGACATACATGAGTAGCTAGCACAGAGAAAGGACTATGTATTTCTGGGCATCTAGGAAACATGCATAGTTAGATTGAGGTAAGGAGAGAACTGATTTCTTGTCCTGGAGTTAGGGAGTTGAGGTAGTAGCATTAGACCAACATTCTTGCTGGGTTTTACAACCAGCTGAGCCAACATTCCAGCAGGTCAAACCATTAGGTTGAGGGATAATGCAAAGGCCACTCAATGGATTTTCGTGGTGCTTGGGAGAACCTGATTTGCACTAAGAGATCATCCAGGAAGTCAGGGGTTGGATAGCAGGGTGAACTCGACATTATGGAGGAGTTTTCAGGTGGATTTACAGGCAATTTCTAGCAGAACGAACTCAACATTATGGAGGAGTTTTCAGGTGGATTTACAGGCAGTTTCCAACAGACCGAGTTATGCAGCTACCACTGAGGGGAGGCTCGAAGGGGGTAAAAAATCATAAGTCAAAACTAGCTAAAATCCCTTCTGTCTTTTTATGGGTTTTTTCCAAGGAGTCTAGGTTAAAATAATATAAATTTCTGGGCAATTTTAGTGCACTTTCAAGCCATTTGAACTTCAGTAGAGCAGTAGTTTTCTAGGCAGCGCAGTGCAGATTGGTGCAGTAGCTTGGTGGCCTTCATCTCAACCATTTTCCTACCTATGTTTGGTCTTGCTTATCCATTGTGACAAGCCCATGTGCACCATTCCATCATCTATTGTATTTGGCTTGTAGAAATTAACTAAAATGGCTCGGAAGTTCTCCATTTGTAATTTTTATATGGGTGTTTGTTTAATATTTCGTTTTTGTAATTTGTTGCTTATATTATTTGCTTGTTATCACTCGTATTCCTATTTAGGATCAATACATTTATTGTTGACCATTGTTGAATAATATTAAACCCTAGGAATATGAACCCTTAGATCAATAAACCTAAAGGATTGATATTATAAACTCAAGAAAATACTAAGCCTAAGGGATAAAAATTATAAACCCAATGCATGTAAACCCTAAAATAAACATGGTTGACCATGGTTGATTTCCATATCACATTAATCTATTGTGATATTTACATAATCATAAATAGTTAGACAAATATTTAACTCTTAATATTGGCGTTTTATAAAACCAAGGGATTATTAATATTATAAATACAAGAGAACAATAAGCATTATTAATATTCCAAACCCATGGCATTAATATTATAAAAACAAATGATTAATAAATGCAAGGGATCAATATACCTAAGGAATGAATAAACCCAACAAACTAATATTTAAAACCCAAACTATTAATAAACCTTAAAAATTAATATTTTAAGCTTAGGGGATTAATAAAGCCAAGGGATGAAATGATAAACCAAAGGAAATATTAATATTATAAACTTGAAAAATGAAAAACCTCAATCATTTGATATTGTAAACCCGAGGAATTAGTAAACACAGGGGAAAAATATTAGAAACCTAAGGGATGAAAAATTGCAAGCGATCGATATTAAAACTAGAAGGGATTAATAAAGCCTAGGAATTAATATTATAAACCCAAAGGATTGATAAACCGACATGATTATGAATATTATAAACCCAATGGATCAATAAACCCTAGGGATTGTTAATATTATAAACCCAATAGGTTAATAAACTGAAGGGACAAACATTGTAAACCTAAGGGATTAATATTAAACCTTACCACTATTATTTAAACATTTATATTAGGGATTAATAAACCCAAGAGATTAAATGATAAACCCAAGGAATTATTAATATTATAAATTTAAAGAACAAATAAACCTAAGCATTTAATATTATAAACCCAAGGAAATACTAAACCCAAGGGAAATAGTAAACCCAACAAAATGGTATTACAAACAAAAAGGATTAATAAATCCAAGCGATTAGTAAACCCAAGGAATCAATAAACCCAACAAACTAATATAAAAATCGAAAATATTAATAAACCCTAACAATTAATATTTTAAACTCAAGGGATTAATAAACCAAAAGGATTATTAATATTATAAACCCAAGGAACTAATAAACCCAACAGTTTAATATTATAAACCCAAAGAATTAGCGAACCCAAGGGATAAATATCAAAAACCTAAGGGATCAAGAAGCACAAGGGATTGATATTACAAACACAAGAGATTAATAAAGCCTAGGAATTAATATTCTAAAAACAAAGGATTGATAAACTCGTATGATTATTAATATTATAAAACTAAGCGGTCAATAAACCTTAGACATTGTTAGTATTATAAACCAAAAGAATAAATAAACTAAAGGAATAAACATTATAAATTCAACGGATTAAACCCTTAATTTCGGGGTTTAATATACCGACGAGATTATTATTATTATAAATCCAAGGGATTATTAATATTATAAATACAAGGGATGAATAAACCCAATGCATTATTAATATTATAAACCCAATTCATTAATATTATAAAAACAAATGATTAACAAACCCAAGCAATCAATAAACCCAAGGAATAAATAAACCCAACAAACTAATATTAAAAACGTAAATGGTTAATAAACCTTAGCAATTAATATTTTAAAGTCAAGGGATTAATAAACCCAAGGGATAAAATGATAAACCAAAGGAATTATTAATATTATAAACTCAAAGAACAAATAAACCCAAGCTTTTAATATTATAAACCCAACAGAAAAATATTATAAACCTAAGGGATTAAAAAATGCAAGGGATCAATATTAAAAACAGAAAGGACTGATATTTTAACCCCAATGGATTAATATTATAAACCCAACTTGTTTAAACCCCACGATAAATATTATAAATCGAAATATAAATATCAATGACCATGCTTAACAATGATTTGTTGATTTTCATATTGAGACAATATTTGTTACAATGCGGCATTGGACAATGGTTGACCATGATTCACCATGGTCAATTATGGTTTCATTTGAAGGAAATCTTCGTTATAACGCAATGTTCTACAATGCTCATGATGATTGGTTTTGAAAATGAGAGTATATATGTCATATTAAATATTGTAAAACCCCTAAGCCCTAAATCCATGGCATCAATATTATAAACGTAAATAATGCTATAATACAAATTAATAATAATAAATATAAACCATAATCAATATAAGAACAACATTGTAAACCATTAAAACATCCATACAAAAAATTTAATATGAATACCTTAATAATAATACACTATAAAACGAATGATATTAATATAATATTTTTACAACAATAGATACAGAGTCAAGATATAGAGAGAAGATGGAACCAGGACGGCAAAAGACGCGCGAGGGATTAGGTTAGGGTTTTTTGCACTTTTCTGCAGCTGCATACGGTTTTATGCCTTCGCGCCTGCATCCCTGTTAACCGACAACCTACTCTACAAGCACATCGCCGCTTAACGCGATGGACAACGGAGGGCTGCAAACCGACCGTAACATTCATCGACTCACGGTTTGAGCCATTTGCAGTCCGTTACAGATCTGCATCTGTCACTTTCTCTGGCTTTTTCTCCGTTCCGAGGTGTCTACAGATCCGAGGAGTAGCTGACGATGGACGACATTGATGCCGTTGATTACTCAGCCGACCCCTTGGAAGGGGTTTCCATCTGGCGCACCCCTTTTGCCACATCAGGGGGTTTTTAGAGCTCAGGCACCTCCGAACCTACACCATTTCCGTTGGGCGATCAGCATTTGAGTAACCCTGTGGTCCTCCCGGATGATCCCTCAACCTGGCCGGCCCTCGCTACACCACCCCACTCTCTGGCGACCCTAGGGTTTGTATCTGGCTGTCTCAGCGCAAACCCTAGCCTCTATCCCCCGACTTTGGGCTCTTTCCCCTCTCCGCTTTTCAACAATCTCCGCCCGGGCCCCTCTTCTGGCTCACAAGGTACTACTGGTATCTCTTTCGACTGCTTCACATCTGTGCCCCCACTCTCGGGACATCCGTCTGTCACTGGCCTCTGAGACCCCCCATCTGCTAGACTCCGCCCGTTCCAGACGAACTCCAGTACCCATAACCCTGGTCGACATCCCAGCTCCCACCCAGCCCGAATCCCTAAGCGGAGGAACAAGTGTTTTAAGACTAAGGAAGACGACGTCTTCCTCAGATTGGAAGAGGACATTCGACTGGGTGAGGCTATGGAATTCGCGGATCGAGTACTGGTCGGCCGCATCATGGGACATAACTACACAGCTGCACGATTGAAGACCTAGGCTGTGGCTGTTTGGCGACACCATCTGGCAGAAATTCCTTTCGTGCAGACCTTCGTGCGGGGATGGTTCGCCATGCGCTTCGCTCGTGCAGATCATACCAACTGGGTCCTATCATCCTTCTGGCATTTTGATCATGCACCGGTTCTTTTTAAGCGGTGGACTCCATTATTCGATCCTGAGACAAAACAAATCAGCATCGGTCCAGTATGGATTAGACTTCCAGGGCTTCCACTCCATTTCTGGTCTGAAGATATTTTCCAGAGAATTGGTAATGCCATTGGCACCTATATGGATCATGACAGGTCCTATTTGTAGACGGGCATGATGGCGTATGCAAGGGTTCTTATCAACCTGGACACTCGGGGAGGGCTGCTTGAATCTATTACTATACAGTGGCAAGATTCTGTGCACAAGCAGCCTATTGACTATGAAGGCATACCTTATCGTTGCCGCAGGTGTCATAAAGTTGGACACATCTTCCGGGAATGCCCCCTCCTTCGGAGAACAAGGTCGCCTGATATGGAAGAGGGGGATGAACAACCAAATGTCGATCCACCCAGAATGCAAGATGAACATATCAATGGGGATCAAGCGCGTTCACAGACTGAAGGGGATAACAGGAGCACTCCGGAAGACGCCGATCCAACTATGCCTTCCCCTACACCTCCTCCCACTTCGTCAGTCTCTGTGCAGCCGCCGCCTGATCGAGAAGGAAACGCACAATCGAGTAAGTCATACTCCTCTCCACCCCTGACACCTTCATTTTCTTGCATGTCATTGGCATTTCATTCACATGATATCATGAGTTCTGTACCAGCATCTGCTCCATCATCTGCTGCAACCCCCCATAATATCCCCTCACAGGCATCTCTCACCTGCTCCTTCGCGCACCCATCTCCGGTGGTCCCTCCTTCGCGGGTCACATTATCCCCGATTCCCCCCACTGACCTCCTTGAACAATCCCTCCCTCGTTACTCTCTGCGTCCTTGTATTAAGGACAGGGTGCCAGATGTTGTGGGCCTCGATCTGTCAAGCGGCCTATTGACCTTCAAGAACTCCCGGGGCAGACCCTCCCGTATCTCCATGGCTCGCCATACTGCTGATGAAGAAGTTGCACTTGGGCGACAGAAGACCATTTTTGGGGCCCTTAGAGCAAAGGATGGCCCTCTCCCCACCCCTCCATGAAGATCCTCTCCTTCAATTGTTGAGGGTTCACTAGCAATGCCAAAAAGCTAACGCTTAAAAGACTGCTCCTATCTTCATCGCTTGATATCATCCTCCTACAAGAAACACTCTGCCAGGCTGATCCCCTTACCAAAATACTCAATGCCTGCCTTCCAAACTGGACCTTTGAGGCACTTGATGCATCTGGTAGATCCGGTGGATTGGCCATTGGGATAAACAACAGAACAACGGAGATTCGAAATTACTTTGGAGGCAAAAATTTCATTGAACTGGACATTAATTCTCACCTGGTTGAGAGGGACATCAGAATCATTAATGTATATGGCCCGTGTACTAATCGTGCCAACTTCTGGAAGAACCTTCTAGGATCGGAGATATTCCAAGCAGACAACATTCTTCTTGGAGGGGACTTAAATTTCTCTCTAGGCTTCAGTGAGTCATGGGGACATCTTGTGCAAGTAGACTCATTAACTGACTATATGACTAGCCTTCTGGAGGATCATAAATGGGTGGACATACCATCTGCTAGATTACAGTACACATGGTCCAATAATAGGAGTGGTGAGAAAAGTCTGGCCAGAATACTTGATCGATTCCTTATTAAGGAACCCCTTTATACCAATCTACCCCGTATTCGTCAATGGGTAGGATCGGGAGGCATATCTGATCATCGGCCTATCTTCCTTGAAGTAGAGAACTCCTCCCATAAGATCAAAAGTCCTTTCAAGTTTAATGCCTCTTGGCTCCTGGACCCATCCTATATTCAATTGGTCCAAAATTACTACCGTGCAAACCCCATCAGGGGCGACGAGGACATCTCGATGGGCTTTGTCAGGAAGCTCACTGAACTCAAACAAATCACCAAGAACTGGGCACATTAAAAATGCATTCAGGACAATCTGACATTAAAGGAAGCTGAAAAGGTCATTGCTGAGTTCGAAGAATCGTCCACTGGAACCTTCCCCTCTCCGGAAAAAAAAGAGGAATACACCTCTCTCATTTCCAAGCACTCACAGATTCTGAAAGAAAGAGAGGAAAGCTGGAGGTTTAGGAGCAGAGCCATTTGGTTCTTGGAAGGCGATGCTAATACTAAATTTTATCATAAATTTGCAAATGGCAAGAAAATTATCAATACTATTTGGGAGCTTAAGAATGAACATGGACACCAGGTCTCTTCTCAAAAAAACCTGGCCAGATTGGCTACTGCACATTTTCGTGGCATTTACAAAGCCCCTGTAGATGTCAACATATTAGAGATCATGAGGGTGGCTGAACACTTCCCCAGATTCATAGAACAAGAAGATTCCGAGGAACTCCTGAAGGAAGTGACTATGGCAGAATTGGAGGCTACTCTAAAATGGTTCAAGAAAGATAAAAGCCCTGGTCCTGACGGATGGACCATTGAATTCTATCTCGCTTTCTTTGACTTATTGGGCAATGACCTTCTGAAGATTGTTGAGGATAGTAGAAGGAGAGGCAGAATTTCATCTGCCATTAAGTCGACCTTCATTGCACTAATCCCCAAATCCAACGCCCCCAACACTTTCAACGACTTTCGTCCCATCTCTCTCTGTAACTGCCGCTACAAGATCATTGCAAAGACTATTGCAAACTGCCTCAAGCCCATTTTGTCTCACCATATATCCTCGGAACAATTTTCTTTCCTTCATCGCAGACAGATACATGAGGCAATTGCCTCTACCCAGGAGCTTCTTCACACTCTGCAGGTCAAAAAGCAGAAGGGCATGATTCTTAAAGTGGACCTATCTAAGGCATTTGACCGAACGAACTGGCTATATCTGCGTTTACTTCTCACTCACCTGGGGTTCCCCTACAATTTTATCAAATGGACAATGAGCTGCATCACTGATGTCTCCTACAGTGTCCTTCTAAATGGCGAAGCTACCACATTTTTCACTTCAGAAAGAGGACTCAGGCAAGGATGTCCTCTCTCACCGCTGCTCTTTTTACTTATTATGGAAGGCTTAAGTAGAATTATCTCTACTGCTCGCGACAGGTAACTATTAACTGGCATCAAGCTTGCAGACAATTTCTACCTCACACATCTTCTATTTGTTCATGACATCCTGATTTTCTTAAACGGTAGCATTGGTGACACCACTACACTACAAAACTCCATGCTCCTCTTTCAGCAGGCCACAGGTATGAGGATAAATGAACAAAAATCATCGATCACCTCTATTGGATGCTCTATACATGAAACAGTATACGCCTCTCAGCGCTTTCCTTTCAACTCCCTGCCCCTTGCAGATGGCATAAAATATCTTGGCTTCAGGGTGAAACCAAATGGCTACAAAATAGCGGATTGGTTATGGCTAATTGCCAAAGTTGAGAAGAGACTCCAGGTATGGTACCATCGTTACATTTCCCGAGCTGGCAGACTGATACTTATCAAAGCTGTGATCGAAGCCACTCCGGTCTATTGGATGGCCCTTACTTGGATTCCTAAAGGCATCCTTAACAGATTACAACACATCTGCAGTAGATTTCTTTGGGCAGGATAGCAGACTGGGAGACTCTTTGCGTGGGTCAAATGGGACACCATAGCCAAGCCCAAGAGCTGGGGCGGCTGGGGTATTAAAAGACTCGACCTATTCTCTAAGGCACTGGCGGCAAAACTCGGGTGGCAACTAATCACAACAGAGAGTCTGTGGACGAGGGTTGCATATGCGAAATATATCAAGCCCCTGAATGTGATAGATTGGTTTTGCTCACAAAAAAACACTCATAATGTATCCATCATATGGAAAGCAGTTATCAACACCATTCCACTGCTCCGTGATGGATTAACATGGCGCATAAGAGAGGGCAACTCTGTTCGCATAGGGCTGGACCCGTGGGTCGGATGTGGGAACGCTCACAGGTTACCAGATGGACCCATCAGACACCTCAATGACAGAGGCAACACCCACATTATGCACATTGGAGACCCTGCTAACTCTACCTTTCTTCAAGAGGCTTGGCTCAATGCACATACTCTGGAGATTCTGGCTCATTGGCAGGCAGTGTGGACGGATTATACGGATGCACTAACACAAGCCCATATCAGGCTCACTGAAGGACCTGATGAAATCATTTGGGCTTTTGCTAAACATGGAGCATATGCCTCCAAACTGTGATATCTCAAACTTATCGAGCCTATCAGACCGTTGAATATCCATCCCACATGGAAAGCGTTATGGAAACTCAAATCTGCTCCTAATACTCGTCTGCTCATGTGGAACATTTTATTTGATAAAATTCCAACGGGAACTAATCTTATGAAGAGATCCTTCCGTGGACCGTTTCGCTGCCATCTCTGTCATGCTGAGGAGGAGAGCACATAACACTTATTCCTGACCTGTAACATTACTTTACAATTTTGGAATTCCCTCATCAGTCACCTCCCGCACTTGAGGAATTGGCAGGGCAACAACATTTTAGATGCATGGGAAACCTGGAACCAGAATCACTCGGGGAAATCCTGCAATATCCCACTCCTCGTTTGCAGGGCTATTTGGATAGCCGGGAATAAGGCGATCTTTGATCAAAAAGCCCATCATTGGCCCACTATCCTCCTCAACACCATAGCTGATTATAATATTATACCTGAAGAGGATATCTCCGCCCCTGTTCGCATCCTTAGACAGCTAAACATCGACAAATCTAAACCATGGGCTTTCTTTGATGGCTCAGCCCAAGATGTGGGATGTGGTGGAGGAGCCATTCTGCATCTCAGTGACACACATTGCTTTAAGATAAAAATAAATTTGGGAAGAGGCACAAATAATTTTGCTGAACTGTGCACGGCTAAACATATCATTCATTTTTCCATCCAAAAACAATGCAGACATCTTCAACTATTTGGTGACTCTAAAATTGTATGCAGTTGGCTGAATAATGCATCACATTGTCATGCTTTCTCATTGAGACATATTGTAGATGAAGCAAGAAGACTGACTGCTTCCTTTGAATCATTTACATGTCTTCATATCTACAGGGAACAGAACACCATTGCAGATCAACTCTCCAAAGAGGCTGCGTACAGACAAGGAGATCAGTGGTTGATTCAAGAGGAGATTGACGGCCAATACTACCAGCATTACCACCGACCTTTTGATGATCATATAGATGATGGGCAATAGTGCCCATGACAGCATATTTTACTGTTTATTTCTGTACATATATACTATGTTTTACTCAGTTACAGCACCACATTTTTGGACATCTACAGTATATATATGGCTCTCTGCGTAGAGCACGGTTATAACTTACAACACACAGTTTAGGTTTTGCTCCCTGCGTGGAGACTTTCATGAATTATTTTGTCTATCTAGTCCTATGGACTAATGAACTCGACAGGCCTAGTTGCCTATATATGAATGCTTCAGCATATACAAAATGTAATTTCTTAATCTCTAATAGAAATTACGACTTTTTCCCAAGGGAAAAAAATAATACACTATAAAACATTAAAACATAACAAATCATCAACACATTTATATCACTACATTATAAACAATAAAATTTTTAAAGCATAAATACATTAATATCAATACATGAATATATTAATAGTATAATAATTATTATTTCATACATACATAATAATTATTATAATAATATGTAATAATTATATTGCAATCTAGATATGACCATTGCGATATTGTGCCGATGAGGTACACAGATTTTAAAACCAAAAATTAATAGAGGGAACAAGATTAATTTTACACAATCCATATCATTTTAATATGTAGAATCATCGTAACATTAAATGTGATATGTAAATAAAAAAATAACTAGGTGAAAGATCAAAATTTTTATTGGTGGTATATATTATGGATGTAGTAGACTATTTGCTCTATGTTTAATGTGATAGGTAAATCGAAAAGTAACCACGTAAAAGATCAAAAGTTTATTGGCGGTATATATTATCGATGTAGTAGTATATTTGCTTTATGTTTTTAAAAGTTTTGTGCGTATATTTTCTTCTTTAATTTATTTGCAATTTTATAAAGATTTATTGGAATTACAAGTTTGAGTTGTGAATTCTCGACAATCAGAATGTTTTAAGGGGTTTTTGAGGTGTTGAATCCATGTATGTAGTCAAAAACCCATTTTAAATAACAAAAATGAAGATTTGGGCAAAACAATTGCCCCACATTCTAGCCTAAAAGACTCCAAAATATAACATGATTACACAATTCCTATTATAGATTACTTGATTGATTGGATTACTTGATTGTATCATGAAAACTTTAGGATTTTTTTCATTTGAAGCGATGAAGCAAAGTTTTAAAAATATATGATGTAATACTTATTGATAAAATTATTTTTTAGTGTGAAACATTGTATGTCATGAGGAAAGATTTAGTATACTATGTGTTGCACCATTTTTCAAACTGTGTGTAAAATGCACCGTATTACATGAAAAAGATATTTTGTGAAATATGAAATGAAGAGTTTTTTGTGGAGGAAAAAACTTAGGAGAATGCAATGTGTTACTACAATGCTATTGCATGGAAACCCTTTTTTTTAAGAGGGTGTTGTATCATGTGGAAAATATCCATGTGTATGGCACATCACAAAGGAGAAAAGTGTTTGGTTCATGCAAAATGTAGTGAAGAAAATATTTTTAAGGAGATGTAATGTGTCACAACAAAAATATCTTCATTATCATCCAATGTTTAACTAGGGAAAAAAATTTGAATGCTAAGTGGTGCAAGAAAGTGTTTTTTTGAAAGGTGCTATAAAGGAAAAGTTGTAGAGAAAAAAAAAGGAAATTTGTCTTTGTTGTAGCAAAGGGAAATTTCCATCTCAAAAAAAGAAAAATTGTAGTGATGAGATGTAACACACAAAGATAATGTTTCAAGTGATGCATTATATCATAGATATGGAAACTTGTTGGAAACCTAATACTACATGAAGAAAGGAAAATTGAGGTGATGTGATGTTTTGTTAATAAAAACATGATGGACATGAAACATCATAGATGAATAAATTTTGGAAGACATGTAAATGAAATTATGTTCAAGTTTTATGGAAAAATTATATATTTGATGTGCTCTCTTGTGAAAATAAGATCTTTGGCAAGATATGATATGTTCCATGAAGAAGAGATTTATGTTCAGGTGACACATTAAAATGTATAAAAGCTTTGCAATATGCCTCGTACATTCTTTCTCCACTGTTTCACAAGATCCAATACTCCAATCCACTAAACTCTATCAATAGCGTGCTACAAGAACTCCTTGAAAAGTTCTCGTATTCATTACTATCCTTTCATATTTAATATACCCAAAGAAATAAATCACCACTTCTCCAAGGCCTCCTCGGAATCCTGCTAATTAAATAGTTCCAAGAAGAAAATTCTTGTCAAACAGTTAATGTTGTTCCTACATGCATACACATTTATTACACACGTCAATGATTTTATTATCCAATAAAAGTTTAGGCATGAAACCCATTTATAATCATGTGATTTTGCACAATCCTCCCCTCTTCTAGTGCCCTCAAATTCAATTCATGCAACAATATAGAATGCAAAGATGAATTTCATAAAATAAACATAAAATCCTTGTTGTAGTATATTTATAGAAGGCTACATGGATTCCTTCAACATTCTTTCATGGATGCAATCCCAAATACTCACATTGGTTGTCATAGTATTAGCATTATAAGAGTCCCCTTTTGACAATGGACATAAAGTTGTGAATAAGACTAACAAACCTGTTGTCCTAACTAAAATGAAATAGTTGGCCTCTTTGGGTTTCATAGAGCTTAAAAACTTAGAAGACTAAACATGGGTGCGATCATATGGTCCAGTTGTTTACCTCTTACTCTTGAAAGGGTGATTGACTATCTCAACCTGCTTGTGCTTACAACTCTCTACATCATTACAATCAAACTTACCTCCTATTATATTGCCTAAATAATGGGAAAAAAAAAATTGTCTTTGTTGTGACAAAAGAAAATTTACATCCCACAATAAGAAAAATTATGGTGATGTGAGGTAGATTATTGAAAATTAAGATTCAAGCATTGCAATATATGATAAAGATGGAAAATTCTTGAAAATGTCATACATCATGAAGAATGAAAAATTGATTTCATGTGATTTTTTGCTAGTAAAAACAAGATGGGAGGAATAATTTTGGAAGACATGAGAATGAAATTTTAGCAAATTCTTTTGGAAAATTTGTATATTTGAAGTATTTTCTTGTCATAAAAATAATATATTTGATAAGATGTAATATTTCTCATGAATAAGAGCTTCATGTTCAAGTGACACATTATCAAAAAAAAAAACCTTTGCAAGATATGTCCATTAAGGGAATTTTGAGGTAAAAAATGGGCCTCAAAACAAAAAATGTACTAACAAAATCAACTTTAAAATAACCAATAAGATTCAATATGGTGATGTGATCTCCAATGGTAAATATTTTGGAGGGAAAATAAGAAAACTATTTTGTTTAATTTTATTTTTTATTTATCTTCTTATAGGTTTACTCAAATTTCGAGTGTAGACACCTTGAATTCTGCATCCAACTAATACCCACTTTGCATACTTTTGAGTAGACCCATATAAAAAAAATGCAAATACATGAAAAAAGCATGTTCAACATGACTTTTATGAATTAAAGTAATAAGGTTATTGCAAACTATTCTAATAAGCAAAAAAGGTTATGATACTTTTGATGGTAAATAGGCTCATAGAAGATCATCATTCTTTTGATGGTAAATAGATTCATAGAAGATCATCATTCTTGACACTAGACTTGGAATCTAGTTTATATGGAACCAAGGGATTTCATTAGACTTCATTTCTATTTTAGATGTTTTGAGTTTTAGAAAGAGATATTTTGTGATTAATGAGGAAGGATTGTGTGATGGATAACAAAAGGAAAAGGAACTGACTTCAATGGTGATTCATCATTATTTTGATGGTAAATAGGTTCAGAGAAGATCATCATTCTTGACACCAGACTGAGAATCAAGTTTACATGGAATCTTAGATGTTTTGAGTTTTAGAAAGGGATATTTTGTGATTAATGAGGAAGGATTACATGATGGATCACAAAATGAAAAGGAACTCACTTCAATGGTGATTCACATTAATTGATAATGCTGAAATATGGATGGATTTACAAGGAAAATTTGCATAATGAATTGCCAAAAAAAGGAACAAACTTTAATGAGGATTCTTTGTTAGCTACACTTATAACGTGAAAGGTATTCCTGTCCAATCTCTTAAACCCAAATGCCAATATTTGATTTATTTTATTAGGCACTTTTTTTGTATCATTTCCACCTATTAATGGCATTTCTTTGCTTTAAGCTAAATCTACCATTTTATTTACTTAAAAGTTTGTCACAAGAACTTTGAACGATCCTTATTTCATCAGGGTTAATTTGAATGTTGGTTAAATGTTATTTGGCTAAATCTAGGGATTCATTGGAATCCTTCCCATGTAGGAATGATTTCAAAAGAACTTTAGGTTAATGATAGACAAGAAAAACATTGTGGGGTTTCGACCAGTTCTAGAACAACGAACTCAGAACCTGCTAAGTGTGATAGTGTTGATGATTTTGGCCCTGATAATTTATCCCATTTATCCCATTTAGATATGTAGTATTAATGTGATGAAAATATGTTAAAAAATATCATTTCAACACTGCTTGTGTAATGCAAAGCATGGTAAAGAAAAAGAAGTTTCAACACATCGAAATGTAACTTGAATTCAAAGAGAGGTTGAGTCAACCCTCTCAGACCATAATCTCCATTCTAATTCTACACAGAAGGAAGAAAATAATTATCGAGGTCCTAAATCAAAATCTAGAATTAAGAAAAAACATATAACCCATGTTGGCATTATGGTACATGCATTGTCCTTGATGGAAACCCACATACAGGTTAGTTCAGAAATGATAAAGGGAAACTCACATTGTAACAGGTCTATTAAGGGGTAACCAAGTAATGCTACAGAAGAACAAGATGATGTGACAAAGGATTATAGATCAAAATCAAGAAATTGAGGAAAGAGAATGTTTTAAGTTATATACACTGTTTAACCTAGTCCAAGTAACATATACACGTGGGTACATACAATAAAAAGAACGTATATGTATGCACGTGATTTCACTAGAGGAAAAGTGCATATGGGATGGAAAATTAAGGTTAAGG
Organism: Pinus taeda; assembly: GCA_000404065.3. Taxonomy (NCBI): domain Eukaryota; kingdom Viridiplantae; phylum Streptophyta; class Pinopsida; order Pinales; family Pinaceae; genus Pinus; species Pinus taeda. The sequence continues at coordinate 34,273 of APFE030504404.1, forward strand.
AATACCAAGGGTCCATACGATGGTATTAGCCCACAATATTGAGCAGAATAATGGTTACTTGATCTTCTCTAAGAATACGATAGGTTCTAAGTGTTGTTTCGGTGCATGGTATTGAAAAAGGCTCTAAGTATATAAGGAGGAGAAGATCAAAGGGTTAAATGTGCAAGTGCAATGGTTTTTCATGAATACTTCTATCTCAAGTATATTTTGTGTTGTAAGTGTTATGGTTATGATCTGAAATATCTTGTGCACCCTTGGAGACAATGTTGGATCAAGACCATGAGACTTAAAATGACTTATCATTGCATGATTTGATAATGGATAGGCTAGGTCTAAGTGCTAACACATGTTTTATCATTTAAATGCTATGATCTGGGTATATCTGAAGTCTTGAAAAGCTGTGAAGTTATAAGTCATTATTTGCATATCTATACGCATGTTCACCTTAGTGAAGGCGCGTATACACGCAAGTTTGGCACTTCCAAGTAGTGTATGCAGATGACGGGGCTTGCTATTAAAAAATGACTGATATATTTGATCAATGATGTTGTTTTACTGATGTTTGTCAATGATGTCTTCATTAGATCTGAAGTAAAACTGATTGTATAAGGCGATTGAGTCTGACTGGTTGATTTATTGAGTAAGAAGGGTGATCTTTGCTGCTGTTTGTTTAGAACTCTGTAATATGACAATATATCTTCATAATGTCTTCGGGTAGTACAATTTTTGGTTTAGAAGTTTTATGATTCAATATCTTTAGAGGTATATGCAGGTTGGATTAGAGAAGGTAGTGTATACATGGAGATTGTTCTCATTAAAGTAACGTATACATTTTGACATATGATATTTGAGGTTGCAGATGGTTCTGGTTGTTGATGCAGTGTTCTAGGTTCAGCTCTGTGTTCTGGTGACAATGGTATTACTATTGAGATTGATTAATTGTTTTTTCTTCAGATTTGATGGGTTTCAGTGATTAGATGATGCAGTTGTATTTGATGGTTGTATTACCGTCGTTGTGATTTTTTTTTTATCTTCAATGTTACTGATGGGTCCAGTATGAACATTTGATGAAACATGGCCTATATATTGTGTTGATGTGTACAAGGAGTATCGAGTTTGAAAATTTATGAAACATGATCCCTGGAAGAAGAGTGGAGGGGGTAGCCTTCTGTAGGCTAGCACCTATGTGTTGGTACAACTTTACTCTAGTACAAGAGCCAGGGGGTTGTAGCTCCCTTCTAGTAACAGCTGGAGAAGGAGTAAAGGTTGTAGCCTTCTATAGGTTGATGCCTATGTATTGGTAAACATACTAGCTAGTAGAAGAGCTAGGGGGTTGGAGCTCCCTTCCAATAGAAGCTGGAAAATGAGTGAAGGTTGTAGCATTTACCAGGTAGATGCCTCTGTACTAGAAAAATTTTGCACCAGTACAAAACTTGTAAAAACATTTTATAATAAGAAGATTGAAGACTGAGATGACATTTGTGGTGGTTTTTTCCCACATTGGGTTTCCACCTGAAAAGTCATAGTGTTCATGTGTGTTGATTTATTTTGTTCTTACTACATCTGTTTACTGCTTAGTAAATGCATCACACTTTGATTTAAGTTCAATA
>APFE030504405.1:3223-13318 GCA_000404065.3 Pinus taeda
GCTCTCACTCTGGCTCTGGCTCTCGGCTCTGCTCTCGCTCTCTGAGCTTCTGGTTTCGCTTGACCTCCAAGTAACTCCAAAACCTCCCCTTTCAACTCTGCTATAGGGCTTTTGTGAGGCATCCCTCTGGCTCTACGGCTTCCTATCTGTTTCTCTGTGTCTGATAATTCCTTTGTCTCTTTGACTGGCCCTCTAGCTCTCTGGCTCTGTGACTCTCTATGTATAATGCATTCCCATTATAGAAAATCCTGCTTATAGCATGGCACAGGTGCGATGGACTGTTTCCAATGGGAATGACACAGTATGTTGTTCTTCTGCCTACATTCCGAAAATAGCCAAATAATGGAATACACAGGCAAAACACATCATGGGATGTTCAATTGGATTTCAAATATTATGAAATTGTGACCATGACCTTATCGGATCTGCGCCTTCATTGCAAATCACAATCTCACGTCGCATGGGTCTAGTGCTTCCCAGTCCTTTTCATTCCCCAATCTCTAATCTCTGATTGCTTCAATCACCGATATCACACATGGCATATCGGATCGGCCCAATATACTATGCCGGTCAATATATATATCGCTGATCCGATCTGCCGATCCGATATATATCACCAATGGCAATTGTCGACCCCACTTTATCACAATTGCAATTCGCACTGGCCTTTTGTATAGGCAATCCGCTGATCATTGATCGCCGACACAGATTGCAATTGCATATCACATTATCAGCATCGCATGAGCCCTTTGCATTTTGGTTCCCTGATTGCTGATCTCCGATCAATCGGCACTTTCTCTTATAGGCTCCATTGCATGTCGGCAAGTCACATGGTCACGGGTGTTTTAAACACTCTACTTGACTTTCTCTGATGCAATGAAAATTCTCCAATATAACATATATGCGATACGATGAAGGAATGTGATGTGATGAACTTTAAGGGATTTTATGTTTAAAAACACATTTTCCCTTAAGTCCCATTTAATGAGAATTGTCTCCTTTTCTAAGGACATTGGGCAAATTTATTTTTGCAATAACTTCTTCATCTGAAGCCCATTTTAGCCCATTCAAATTGTGTTAGATTCAGAATGAAGAGATCTATGAAATAATACTATTTCCAAGAGAATCCTTTGACTTTGATTTTCCTTTGTGAGGAATACTTTTAGACTTAGAGTTTACACTAGATCCATTTTGGATCAAGATGCCAGCGTTTCCTTCTCTAGAGGAGGGATTGGGTTTGTTGAGAGTACTGCATCTAGAGATTTTTCCACGCTTCCCTCTACTTCCTACGATCTCGTTGTTTTTATCGACCTTTTCTCATGCTTAGGGGACAATTTAACAGGGGTTTCAAACTCCTTTCTTGACTTATTGGATTTAGGACTAATTACCCTCTACTTGTATTTTGTTTTTTCCTCCTCCCAAGGAAAATTTTTAAACAAAAATTATGCCCATGTTTCTCTTCTTCATTCTAGCTCATGAACAATAATCATTTTAATGAGACTATAATGACAAAAACTAGTTTTGGCCCTTATAAATTGTTGACTACACACTTCTAGGCAATTTATGCAGACTTTAACATAGGAAGAAAGGGAAAATGACATCACGACCATCTGTAAAGTGGAGAAGAAGTCTTATATGGTAAAGAAAAATAATTACATACCTTCCCTTACAAGTTATAAACCTGTGGAATGCACATAGAAGTAACCACCACTGCCTATGAAACGCAGCTCCCGAGGACACCCTTGGACCAGTTGATCGACTTAAATGCCAGTTTGAGGAACTTAGAACACTCTCCCAAATCGAGTTTCCCCCCTTTGAAACATTTCTCACCATTTAGAGGTAACCCCGTTACTTTACTAATTAGTTCTTCTAATAGTTTTATCTTGATATTTCCAGCTTTTGTTGTCTTCCCATCGAAATTTTGAGAAAATGTCATGGTTACCTGATCATTTTTCTCCTGAAACTTCTTAAGAAAATTCATCCACCCCTTTTCCTCAAATCTATGTTTTCATGCTATATATTTGGGGCTACCGCAGAACTAAGTAAATGTGGGTTCATGCTTGTTGGCCCCATGCTGACAATGAAAACAATTTTAAGGCCACTCGAGGAGTTAGAAGGTCGCTAGTTGAGTCATAGAGGACTATGAATTGGAAAAAGATATGAAATCAAGGATAAATTTCTTTTTAGTCTAGTATTTCTAGGATTCAAATGGATGGTGGGATCAATTAGGAAGGGTAACCATTTTTTTGGATTATGCCAAGAATTGGGTTAATTTAAAATGACAAGAAAAAGTATCGAAGCGTGTGCCATGACCGAAGGATAATAATCATTACTCGTTGTTGGATTAAACAATTATTGATTACGTATTAAGTCATGATAACATATAAACTAAATGAATGGAACATAAACCACTAATCAGACTCTATTACTCACATTCTTTGTATTAATCCAAATAAATGAAATTATATCCATACCTTTGCTTGACTGTATAATGATGTCTAATGATTCGAAAAGAATGAGTTATAAAACACCTTTAGCATTATTGAAAGCTAATATTAATGCTTTTGCAAATGTTGAATATGACATGGATAGACTGTTGCCTTTAATTTTAAACTCTTAATGTTGCCAAACTGATGCCTCTAAATTTAGTGTTGCCACTAAATTGGATGTTTTCAAACTGGTGATGAATGAACTTTAATTTCTATGATATCTTAATCATGTTCTACAGTACCAGACTAATTTAGTACTGGAAAAAAAAACGCATAGATAGTGTTTAAGTACTAAATTGAGTACTGAAATGTTGAAATTTTCCAGATGTTGTAGGTGAAGGCTAGCAACAACAAAAATATTGAACCATTGAAACTATGTTGAAACAACAACTAAGGAACATGGTTTATTAAAATCACTCTCATCTTAGCTTGGAACTAGTTTGGAAAAATCAATTATAGGAGGAAGATCTGAGTTGAAATATGACTATCCTTGAAATTGTTGCTTCAAGCCACATGTTGGAACCACTATTCCATGGATTTTAGGCTAGGCATGGAATAGTTACTTCCTATTGGAATTTCAATTTTAGAGAGTCTGAAATGCACTAAAGAAGACTTCAAAATAACCCAACAAGGATATTCCTCATCTAGATAGCCTCACAATTTGCTTGAATAGCATCCATGTACCATGCTTATGCTAAACTGGGTGAAACTGATCTCGACTTCCTGTTGTACCAAGAAGTTGTTGATGACCCAATACTGAAGATTCCCCCTAATGTGCTTTTCTTGTCGGATGGAATCCGTATCCAATATGCATATGTGAAGCCTAGAAGCTTCACTCGCTATATCCATCTGTACCAAATACCAAACTGAGTGGTGCCTCTAAGGTATCTTAACACATGTTTAGCTACCTTCCAATAAAGTTTGGTTGACTTAACTGTTTCTTTACTAAGTTGGTTAGCCGCAAAAGATATTTTTGGTCGCGTGTTAAGCAAATACATAGGTGAACCCACAAGCCACCTGTAGATAGTAGGCTCCACTACTTCACATGAAGTAACATTGTCCTTCAACCAATCATATGATAAAGGAGTCTCAACGGGTTTGTTGCTCTCCATGTGGAACTTCTTCAATATCTAATTGGAAAAATTTCCCTGAGAGACAAACAGTTCATCATCTCCTTTCCATACTTCCATACCAAGGAAATAATGCACAAGCCACATGTCCTTCATCTCGAATTATCTTTCAAGATCTGCTTTGCAAGATTTTGCCAGCTTCTCATCACTTTTTATAATTAAATCATCGACATATACTACTATAATCAACAATTTACCTTCAACCACAATATCGTAAAGGTTCGCATCTACTTCACTTTTAGTGAATCCCAACCTGGTGAAATAATTTTCAATGCCAGTCTACGAAGAACGGGGTTCTTGTTTCAATTCATACAATGCTCTCTTGAGTCTACACACATGCAACTCTTTGTTGAAGGTATAAAATCCTTCCTGTTTCTCAATGTACACCTCTTCCTCAATCACTCCATTGAGGAATGTTGTCTTCACATCCATATAATGTATCTTCCATCCCATTTGCACTAAAAGTGATAGAATAAGTCTGCTTGAAGAGTACCTTTCTGCTAGAGGAAAGGTATCCTCATAATCAATTCCCTCCACCTGAGAGAACCCTCTGGCCACAAATATTTCCTTTTGTTTCTCCACACTCCCATCTATTGCTTTCTTTACCTTGTAAATCCATATGGAACTCACTACTGACTTGTTTGATGATATTGGGACTACATCCCAAACATCATTTTTGAAAATGGAGTCATACGCCTCTACTATGGAATCAACCCATACTGGTTTTTGCACTTCTTCCTTGAATGAGGATGGCTCAATCTCTACACTATTTCTCATTAGAGCTATGTATCCAGTGTACCAATCTGGTGACCTCCTATGTCTGTGATGTGATGTGGGTCGTCCCACATTCTCTCTAATAGCATGTATCAATCTGTGATCCTCTCTCATGAGCTTCCTTCCATCTTTGGAAGTCTCTACATGAGTGGGTGCTTCCAATCTCTTCTCTTATGCATTTGGTTGCTCCATATCATCCCGAGGTTCTTCCTTTGGAGCTAAAAGCTCCTCATCTACATGTAATTAAAGCTCCCTCTCAAGGGAACATCTAATGGTCTTCTCTTCATCAAAATTCGCATCTCTATGAACCACTGTCATCGTGTGATATGGAAAGCACACTTGATAGTTGTCAGGTGTATCAGTGTACCCCACAAATATGCCCAACGCAGTTGTTGGTTCTATAATTTTTCTTGCATCTTGGGTAATGTGACAGTAAACTGATGAACCAAAGATCCTAAAGTGTGCCACATGTCACCACAAATGCTCCCACTCTAGTAATTTCTCCCTCTCATTTACCAAATCCTAGTATTGTTTATAGGTCTCAGGAAAGCATAGAAGTGCTAATCTGACTAGATCATCTTCAACAATTGTAACACCAACACTTCCAAGCTCATCCTGACATCGGGTGAACTTGGCCAAGTATTTTGGTATTGTGTTGCCCTTCTCCATCTTGATTTTCCTGAGCTTTTCCTTCAGTGCCAACTTCATGTGGTCACTTTTGTTTTGAAATAGGTCTATCAAGGCCTTCCACATTGCATATGGAGTCTCCTTACCATGGAGGCTCGAGACAATATGATTTTAAACTCTTTCTACGATAATCCTTATTTTCCTTTGCAACACGTTTTCTCTACTTTGCAAGTTCTTGACCAATAGTTGTTGGAGGCTTAGGAATGTCTTTTTTTATGAATTCCTTAAGCTCGTTGTCTTCCAACACTGCCTCCATCCTATCCTTCGAAGAAATATAGTTCGAACTACCCTCAAGGGCATATTTGAGTCTAAATCTGTAGAACAACATCCAGCTCACTATGAATGATAATGCAAATTCGGTTTCACTTGCAAAAGACAAACTTCTATTATCCTATTCTAGAGTGATTTATGCTCTTATACCTTGTAGAAATTCATTGTAGATTCAAACTACTTATGTAATATGCTAAAACAAAAGACTTGAATCTACTCTACTCATCAACGGAAACAATTAAATGATCGTTAAATCACAAGGCATACAAGAGAAATAATTCAATCAACAGATTGCATAATGGTTTCCTTGGGAAATCCACAACTAAAAAACCTTGCTATTCGTATATTTCATTATTCTGAAAATATGAGACGATTACAATGCTTTTCTCAAGCCTAAGCAACCTTTGCACTATCTCTATCTATCTCACAGCTTCCTAGACAAGCCCAGGAAAACACTTAACAAAATTTTGGCTTGCCCAAGTCCATATGTCCTTGTGTTGTTTCCTTGGGAATTAGACGCTATTAATTAGGGAAATTCCTTAATTAGAATTGTGCAATCCTCATAGGCCTTCCTATAAATGCATGTACCACCTGTACAATTTAGATGATTATATAACTGATAGTACATTGTTCCTGAACTCCAATATTAATTGGGTAACTCTCATATCTGACATGCATGAGTTATTTATGACTGAATAATCAATTATCTAGTTGACCACATGAAGCATCACCCCACCTTCTGACCTCCTACTAGTTCCTCCATCAATTGGAACTAGTTTAACTGACTTTAACAGAGCAATTAAATTAATTAATTACAACTCAAAATAAAATCAACCGGGCTCCAATAATGTAGGAGACACTCTACATGACTAAAGTTAGACCCTCAACTCGAATTAATTGAGACAACTAATTCAAACTAACTTAGTTAACTAATACAAGTTGTCTTGTGACATGGAATTACAATTTTATTCGTAATTTAATTCAAGGAAAACAATAATTTAGGATTGGGTTGATGCATTTTCAACACTAACTACTTTAATGGTTTGGTTGTTACTCTTCTTCATCGTATGTTTATTAATACAAATATCCCTAATGATTTTAGTGTAGATAGGTATGTCTTTAATGGCTTGTAATAAAGGGATCTTTATACAAAAATTACTCAATTCAGAATGAAGATCATATTCCACAGGTACCTCGACTTTCTTTACAAGTAGTCTCTCTAGAAAAGGTGGTTCCAATGTTTCATGTGGTTCTCTTGTCACACCCTTATTTTTGGTTTCTATTTGTTTATGTTCATCCTATTTGTTGTCAGATTCTATTTGAGGATCCTCCCCTTGTATGACCATTGCATATTTGTTCATATTAATCACTTTCCCAGATCTAAGTTGAATTTCATTTATAGGAAAGTAAGTAATAACATACGGGGGAAAAGATTGTAATTAAATGTTTTCCATGGGCTAAGGAGGTTTATTAATAGGATTAGATATAGGTTGTGCAGGCAGTTTTGTTGGTCATGGAGGGTTCTAGTCAAATGATTGTTTGATCTTCTATGAAGATGGATTAACATTTTGAGGTAATGGTAGTGGATGTGATGGTAGGGGTGGTAATGGTAATGAGGATTGCTACTGTGTGGGATAGGGTGGGTTGTAACCTTGCTAGTACTGAGGCACATTAGGGGTCTATGGCACATAACATTGATATTGTGGCTGATAATAGATATATGAGGCTGTTGGAATTTGGGACTGATAAACTTTCCCATAAGGGTTTCCTCTCCCTCCTTGATTCTATGGTGAATGTTGAGGTTCAACCATTTAGAAATTTTGAGCTAACCATTTCAATCCAACTTTAACTTCAGTTCAAATCATAAAATATACAAGCCAAAATCCAAGAGTTGTTCATTGATAATGCTCCAACCTTCGGACTGTCAATTCAATGCCTCAACAGAACATTATAAATCTAAAGAACAAGAATTGATTTGAAATGTAAATCTAAAAATCAAATCATTCAAAACTATAAAATTTGATTAACTACAATCGCACTCAAATATCATACTACAGGTATGTTATATCACCACAGAATTATTCTTGCTCTAACTCAAATCAGTTACAACTTCACTAAGGTTGGTGGTGGGCCTTGACCATTACCATAGACAAGTTAAGCCACAACAATAGAATTACATATCAATAACACATAAACTCATGGAATAAAGGTCAATATTAATATATAAATCAATATTTCAAAAATACATATATAAAATAGTTCAAAACTATGATAAACATAGTTTTTGAAAAATTTTAGGATCACTATTCTTTCCTTCTTGCTTGCCAACCCTCGTAACACTGCTAGATGCTCTTTTAAAGAGATCGTTGTCTAAAGATAGGTTTAACTAAATGAACAAGAAAAATAACACCAACCTTAATTTACCCCACTTTAGTGCACAATGACTACTTGTGTAGCTCTATTATTGTTGGTTGCATCACAATATTCACCTCAGCATGCTCATTCATCCTTGCACATTAGCCCAAACTGCCTCTATATGCTACCTATCTCTCCAACATAATGGCATAGGCCTAAAACCTAGCTACTACAATCATAGCATCATCATTTTCCACCTTTCTCTTTTTACTATGGCACAACCCCCTTTTATAGACTCACCTTCTTCCCTATGTAATGATGTTATCTACATGCCCAACACCACAACTCTCGATCACATCACCATAGACTATACCCTTAGTGCACAGTCTTCGTGGGACATCCATTTCCTATAGTTTGCAAGGTTTCCTTACACAACAATGTAATGACCAATTATACACATAACTCTCCCTTTGTGTTATGCACTGAATTGAATTTTATTTCTAATGTTGTTTATCATAATGAACATCTTTGAAATGTCAAGTATAGTAGATTTGGAGTGCCTCAGTGTTTCCTCATCAACAACAGAGATGGCCCCACTTAAGAGGAGACCAGGTAAAGAGATTGTTGAAGGTGTTGAAGGAGGGGTAGAAGAAAGTTCTATAATCTCAACCCCAATCTATATAGATACACCATGTTGCAATGATAAATCCATGTCAATAACTTGCTCAGGTATATATTATCTATTTTCACACAAATAAATTCTTGGGGATGAGGATGATGTTGAAGTGTATCAAAATGTGAAGATATATTGGTTACAAAATATAGCATCGCATCCCACAATTCTCCCATTTCTAGAAAGCATCGAGTGGATCATAAAATAATTGATGTAAAGGATATGACCATTCAAGACAATAACAACATATCTTTGGCAACATATATACATACATATACATATACATACATCGTTGCATTGATGAGTATTGCAAATTCCCTAACTATCGGGTAGCTCTCATAACAAAATGGTATGAATATTTTGCCTTAGCTAACTAGGATATCTTAAATACGTGGTGGAAAGACCCTAGCGAATTTTGGATGAGAGCTGATTGACTCTACAAGACCAAGTTTTTAAGAAAAGCATATCGGTTGGTAGTGGACATGTGTTGTCATTTTTATGGTAAATCAAATGTAGATACATTCGAAGAATCTTGGGAGCCATTAATATATACCCGGGCCCAAGAAGGAAGCATGTTCAATTGGGCATAAATATTATGTACTTCAATTCATACAAGGTTAAAATAAGGTTAGAAGCTTAAACTTTCTATTTCAAGAGCGAACACAGTTTGTGGCTGCTGTTTACTCAAGAGTAATGCATCTAAATTGTAGTACAGTTCTTTCAAACACAAGAGTAAATGGATGCAGCTAGAGAACTCTAATTACATCACATACAAGAAGATTTGAAGGCTAGTGGGAAGAAGCCTTCGGAAACTGTGAATAAACATGCTTAGAAAGAGGCTAGTGACCTAGTGAGTGTCATTAAAATGATGAAGAAGTTAATCAATGAAGTTATAGATTTGAAGAATAGTGTTGGGGAAAGTTCTTCAAGCAATAGATATTTCGAATTGTTTTTTAAGTGTAAAAACAACCCCCTGGCTAAATCTACCCAGAACTCAAGTGTAAACATGAATATTGAAGAGCTTGGGTTGGATAATTTCTATTTGGATCATCAAGCAAGTCACTTGGATAAAACTTGTGTACAATGGATTAATTCTATGCCTTTGGTAATAAATAAATTGTTGGATGATAAATCCATTGAAGATCAATCTGAACAACAGGTGGAAGAAGAATCCAACCCTGCAAATGATAACTCTAATGTAGGATCAACTATGCTATTGTGTGATCCAGGTGGATATTGGTGGCCACCTGCCAAGTCCACCTAGACCCCCACCATTGTCATTCTCAGCATTTTCAGTTTCCTTAATTGTAGCACAACTTACTATTTTTAGCAGTTTTTCGGGTCCAGAGCTTTCGGAGCCGTTTTCAGGCCCTAAACAACGTTTTTTGGGGAATCCGGGGGCAACATGGGTCCATGAAATGGACCGATGTTGCCCGTTCCAACAATGATAGTGCTCGAATAGATCTTTCTAATGAGCTATTGTACGCGTCAAACGGAGATCATATGCTAAAGTTACGACCCCCGGGAAGTTGATGTACCAACTTACCCCCAAACGGGGCCCACAGTTTGGCGTTTCATCTCCTAGGGTTAGGTTTTGGAATGTGAAGGGTTTTTCATTGTTTCTCAACAATAAATAGGCCTTCGAGCCTCATTGTAAGTCAGTTCAGAGGCATGTAGCACACACATCTCTTCTCAGAGATAGCTACCATCGCCCTAG
>APFE030504405.1:14738-47613 GCA_000404065.3 Pinus taeda
AGCACAACTTACTATTTTTAGCAGTTTTTCGGGTCCTGAACTTCGGAGCCGTTTTGAGGCCCTAAACGACGTTTTTTGGGGAATCCGCGGGCAACATGGGTCCATGGAATGGACCAATGTTGCCCGTTCCAACAATGATACTGCTCGAATAGATCTTTCTAATGAGCTATTGTACGCGTCAAACGGAGATCATATGCTAAAGTTACGACCCCGGGAAGTTGATGTACCAACTTACCCCCAAACGGGGCCCACAGTTTGGCATTTCATCTCCTAGGGGTAGGTTTTGGAATGTTAAGGGTTGTTCATTGTTTCTCAACAATAAATAGGCCTTCGAGCCTCATTGTAAGTCAGTTCAGAGGCATGTAGCCACACATCTCTTCTCAGAGATAAGCTACCATCGCCCTAGCTGGTTTATTTCTAATTCTGGTTGCAAGCATATTTCAGTATTTTCCATTAATGAAATGAAGTATTATTTCCGTTGCATCTTTGTGTATATGGTTATCTCTATATTTTATTGCGTTCCTGTTTAAATCCGGATCATTGTGGGATGTGGTGGTTGACAAAGAGTAAAAAACAATCAAAGAAGTTTCAGTTGGATAAAGGCCTCCAAATCTTACAACATACGAAGTAAAAGGCCAGTAGATGAATCTAATCCTTAACTGTAGGGTAAAGATTTATTGAGACAGATACTTCCTACAAGGAACAATATTCAAAATTTTCCTTCTCAACCTAAAAGAAGTCAACAAACCAAAGATGCATACAAAAATACCATAGAAAATCCAAAAGCCCCTAAAGCATCTAGTATGTCTTCTCAAGCCACACCATCAACCCACCCAACGAAGTGTAAGAATAAAGGTGTTGTATGGAGTAAAAAATTATTGATGATATGAGGAAGACTATAGAAAATGTAACACTGTATGAGATGGGTCAAATTCCTTAACAAAGAGAGTTAATAATCCAAACATTCAACTTGACAATTGTGCCAAGTATGTTTGGTTATGCATCCACTAATTCTGGCAATACCAGATCAGTTGCTCGAACCAAGGCTACATAAACTAACAAAGTTATAATTAATGCAATGAGTATTGGAGTTCATTCCAGATCACAAACTTTAACTTTTCTATTTACTTTTGAGATATTTAATCATAATGTTCATAATTGTTTAGTATATTTTGGTGCTTTGAGTAATGTTATCCCATGGTCAACCTGTAATAAAATAAACACCACATCCGAGAAAAACAATGCCAAAATTACACAACTAGATAGGATTGAAGTACAAGTAATTGGTGAACTCAATGATGTACTCATTCGATTATCATCAAATCCCATGGTTATTCAAGCTATCGATATAGTGGTGGCTGACATTCTTGAAGCCTATGGTCTTTTGAGTGGATATTGGTCAAAGAAACTTCAGGGATAATTTGATATTGATTGTTCTCACCTGTGACTCACATTCAAAGGAAACAATAATCAAATAAGAATTGATAGTGAGCCACACATGAAGTATATCGTGAGAGAATTAGAAGAACCCAACATGCCCATCAATTTTTCTCGGGATATGGTGGGAAATTTATTTTTGGAACCAAATATTGGTTGCTACACAACATATCCATCGTTGAAACTTTCAAGAAAACACTCTGAACTCCTTCCCTGTAATGTCACTGTTGCAAATGAAAAACATATTATATATGAGAATAAGCTAAGTATAGATAATAACAATGATGTAAATAATAATAGTATTTGGACTCTATAATATAGTGGATCTAGAACAAAAGATGGAGTTGGTGCAAGTTGCATCTTGGTGGACCCAAAAAATTAAGATGTTCATCTCATCTCACCTACAATTCGAATGTTCAAGGAGATAGATTTTGTTGAAAATACCAACAAAAAATGATAAAAATAGAATCCATAATATTCCAATTTTAATTTGTCCTTGAATTAAAATTGAGAATTAAAATTCGAATTTATTCTCACCAGCTGCTTGAAAAATAATTAATTAATTCATCTTGGATTAATTAGTTGGAGAAATTCAAGCTAGAAGTCCTTGTGAAGTCATGCAACAATTATCCCTTAAATTAAGGAGATTATCCCTTAATTAAGGTGATAAGATTGAGTTGTATTTGAGTTGTAATTAGTTCGCCTAGTTAACTGAGTTATGTCCAATTAGATTAGTTCCAAACTGTTTGAGGAACTAATTGTGAGTTCGGTCAGTTAATGCATGTATGCATCGAACTAGTATACTCTAGATAACTGAAGATTCTCTCATAAATAACTCATGCATGTCTATTTAGAGCAAGACCCAATAATTAATTAATTCATCTTGGATTAATTAGTTGGAGAAATTCAAGCTAGAAGTCCTTGTGAAGTCGTGCAACAGTTATCCCTTAAATTAAGGAGATTATCCCTTAATTAAAGTGATAAGATTGAGTTGTATTTGAGTTGTAATTAGTTCGCCTAGTTAACTGAGTTATGTCCAATTAGATTAGTTGCAAACTGTTTGAGGAACTAATTGTGAGTTCAGTCAAGAACTAGTGTACTCTAGATAACTTTGAGATTAAAGACATGGACATTGTACTATCAATTGCATGAGTATTCCTATAAAAGAAACTCATCCATGTAGAAGGCGAAGGTTCCTTGAGGATTGTGTGGTTTTAGAGGGTGTAAGATCAGTATGAGTGATCAGTTTTACACATGGTAATAGTAAGATCACCCAGGGAAAAGTGCACAAGGAAATAGGAACTTGGAGAGTAGAGGAAAAGACTTATGAGAAGCTTTGATTGACTGTGAACAGAACCGACACAGAGAGCAAACAAAATTCTTCCATGTGAAAAGATTAAAAAATAAATAAAAACTATGTGGACGGAGGAGCGGACGCGATGACGAGAGAGCAAACAAAATTCTATCATGTGCTTTCACAATTGGGTATAAATATGGTTCTCAAAGACTGGATCTTGCAAAATTAAATGACAAAGAGCAAGATCGAGCACCCGCACAGGAGTTGGTGAGTTGTCACGAAGATCTGGGTTTAATTGGGCTCTGAGGTTTAACTTACTTGGAACGAATTGAATTAATTCTGTGAGGGGATTCAATGGCCACACAACATTCTGATTCTGCTGTTGCAATAGAACGAATTAATTCTGAAAATTGTGAGTCAGGGGATTCAATGGCCACACAACATTCTGCTGCTGCAATAGAACGAATTAATTCTGAAAATTGTGTGTCAGGGGATTCAATGGCCACACAACATTCTGCTGCTGCAATAGAACGAATTATTAATTCTGAAAATTGCGTGTCAGGGAATTCAATGGCTGCTTCTGATGATGTTGATGTTTTTGTGAAGAATTATTACAAAGATCTTGTTCTGTCACCGCAATCACTATACGGATTTTATAAGGATTGCAGCACAGTTGGTCGCCCAGACTCCAGTGGAAAATTGCTCTCAGTAACAACTGTGGAGGCTATCAATCACCTGATAACGTCTACTGACTACAGTGCATTAAATGTGGAGATCAAGACAGTTGATTCCCAGGCGTCATATTACAATGGAGTAATAGTTGTTTGTGTAAGTGGATCAATTACCTTTAAGAACAACATTGGAACGCGAACCTCTTTCACTCAGTTCTTTTTGCTGGCTCCTCAGGAAAGGGGATACTTTGTATTGAATGATGTGGTTACATACAAGTTGGATGAAAAGAAAAATCTTGTTGAATATTCAATCAAACCAAATTCCAATGACGTCTCAGAGCCAGAGCCAGTTGTTAACTTTCAACCTTTGGCTGAAGCTCAAGCTGAGAATGGTGCGATTGAGCCATCCACGGCGGTGGTGGAGGAGATTGTTCCTGTTGCTGCTGATGGGGTTCACGAAAATGACATGCGGTAGAGTGAAGTCCCACAAGAATCA
Source organism: Pinus taeda (assembly GCA_000404065.3). Taxonomy (NCBI): domain Eukaryota; kingdom Viridiplantae; phylum Streptophyta; class Pinopsida; order Pinales; family Pinaceae; genus Pinus; species Pinus taeda. The sequence goes on from APFE030504405.1 coordinate 18,640, forward strand.
GCAATTGAACATTTTCAGAAATTCATGCCCAAGAAATTCAAGAAGAAGGAAACTCCAGTTGCAGTTCAAGAAGAAGAAACTCCAGTTGTAGTTCAAGAAACTCCAGTTGCAGTTCAAGAAGAAGACGCAGATGCAGATGCAGCTCAGAATGGAGGGCCAGCTAAAACTCCAGTTGTAGTTCAAGAAGCACCCAAAGAGTCATACGCTTCAATTCTTAAGAAAAATGCAGCACAACAACCAACTGTTACAATTAAGAAACCACCTCTTGTGAGAACCATAACCAGAACCAGGGCTCAGCCAATTTCTGCTCAACTTTCACCAAATTCTAATTCGACTCCTTTCAGTTTCAGTCGTAGTAATTACAACATTGCAAAAGGAACTGGTCAGTGTTCTGTTCTTGTCAGCAACTTGGCTGCAAATATTACCCCTTCCCAACTTGAGGAAGAGATGAAAAAGTTTGGCGCAATAAAGCTTTTTGGCGTCCAAGTTAGGAATAGGCCAGGAGCCCAAGCCTGTTATGGGTTTGTGGAGTTTAAAGAAATAGTTTCGGCACAAGCTGCTATACAGGCATCTCCTATTCTAATCAGTGATCGTCGAGTATATATAAGAGCAAAAATAGTATAGGGAGAAGTGATTTTGCAAACAACAACAGAGCTGTAGAAGGTTCCTTCCCTGCACGTCAAATAATGGCTACATATTGTAATAATAATTAGTTTTATTTATGAATTTTATTTTATTTCGATGGTGAGACAAATGTTGAAACAAGGGCTACATAATGTAATAATAATTAGTTTTATTTATGAATTTTATTTTATTTTGATGGTGAGACAAATGTGGAAGTAAAGTGAAGTGAAAAGTTAAATAAAAATTAATAATAATAAAATATTGATTTATTTATATAGTGTAAAAATAAATAAATGAAAATGAAAATTGATTTTAATATAATTCTGTTTCCCCAGCCAATTGGATTGATAGGTTTGAACATTTAGAACTGCGTTATTTTCTCACATCTCCCCAAGACGGCCAATTCATCCGTGGATGCTGGTCTCTGTACAAATGATAATTTTGTATTGATTTTTCCACGTAACATATCATTTTTACTACTCTTGCTACTATTGCTTGTTTTCTTGGACTCTTGTGTAAGCATGATCTTTCCCTGCCATGCGATGTGAAGTCAATTCGTATCCACGATTTATTTTGTCTTTCCCTGGTATACTGTAATCAAGAATATATATTCTATTAATATTTAATTCTATATTTATTTAATAAATTTTTTATTTAATCATTAGAAGTGAAATTTAGTTGCAATGCTCAAAATATTAGAGTTTTTGTATTATTAAATTAAATGAAAATATATTAATAATTTTATTTTGCATATTATTTTGCGTTGAACATATAACAAAAATAATCTCAGCAAATTTAGAGTCTTGCATCCTCCCAGCTTAATAATGAGAAGGCTATATGAATATTTGTTGGAATTTATTTATCACTAATTGTACATACTACAAATGACAAACTAGGCTTTATGACATTATTCGCAGAATTACCACAAGCCGACTCATAGTTTGCACGGAATAAATTAATGCCAGAAGTGATCAAATCTAACTCCAAAACATGCCAAAATTAGTAAAAATGTGCATGCACATTGGCGATGCTATAAATAGTTTCGGAAGTTTTCCAACCAAGCAATACACGTCTTCTAAACAGTGACTTTTGTCCATTGTCAACCACGGATTTTTAAGTAAAAGTGATAAGGTTTTCAACTAAAACTAAGTGTGGCTTAATACATATTAAATGTTTTGGAAATTTTTATTTTTATTTTTTAATTCAAAATTTTAAAATGTTGTTTATTTTTAGCTTTTGTTCTATTAAATTATTTTACATTTTATAGTTTATATTCAATTTCAATTTTTAAAATAATGCAATTATAGAATTACTATATAAAGTATCAAATGACATATTATGTCATATAAAATAATAAATTACATCATATAAAAATAATATATCAAAAAATGGTTTAAATATGTGATTCATGAGATGGTGGAAAGGTGGGGTTGTGGATTACAAATGACATAGGGCATCACTAATAACTCATAGTGGGCCTCATGACTATGAAAAATTGTTCTGGGAATGTCAACCTTCTTCATATGAATTTGGTGATACCCTAATTAGAGATTGTGTTTTGTAAAAAATTGAGCACCTCTGGGTTTATCCAAGACACCATCAATGGTTGCAATGGAAAAATCATCCTCAATAGTGATTATAGTAAGAGCATGATAATCAGGACACATGCACAAAGTGCCTTCTATTTTTAGTACAATGACACAAGGAAAGAACAACTACTAGTTCTAGGACGGATGCAACCCATAGCTAAAAATTCTTGAACAATCTTTTCAATTTTATTTATTTGAGCAAATGGTTGATGATAAGGGTAGACATTGGGGGGGAGGCTACTAAGTATGAGAGAAATATAATTATCATGCACACCACCAAGTGTGGGAGACCTTTGAGGTTTCAAAAACTGCTTGGTATTTGGACAAGACTAATTCCAGGTCAAACTTAATGGGTTGGGAAGGGTTTGAAAGGCTTTAATGCCATTGAAGTGTGATATAACCTCAAAATGTCCCTTTTAAAGGAGTTTTTGCATGTAGTGAGAATCGGTGATCTTATGAGGAATATCTATGATTCCTTGGAAAGTGTAATGATGCCCTCCCTATTAGAATATCATGTATTGCTTCTTGAAGTCCATGGTGATGAGACCTGATGTGCTTAGCCATTCAAACACCAAAAAAATTCACAAAAACTGATTTCAACAGTAAACATGTATGATTTCAAAGAGTACTTACCAATTTGAAGGCACAATTTTTTACAATGACCCTGTTTTTCGTTTCTCAAATGGTAAACATCCTTGTCTAGCTCTATGTTAATAAGGTGAATGCTGTTACAATTGTAGATAATTGAAAGTAGCTTAGTGCATCTCACATCTTATTAGTGCCATGATGTACATCATCCTAACACATCATAGTGCATCCTTTGATTCTTAGTGCATCACCTTTAATCAATGCGTAAGACATCTCACGAGATAGTAATTAATTTGCATTAAAACCCTTCACATGTTAAAAAATATATATATAAAAAGTTCAATAATTGAACTAAATGGCTTAGCTATGCGGCCTTGTTAATAGTTCATAAGGGATAGTTTAGTTTCCCATTCAATGTAAATTGTAAATTATTCCATTCAATGTTCAAATTCTTTCCTGAGTGAAACTAAAGAATGTGAATGCATTTTAATGTTTATTATTTTATATCAACTTTATACAAAAGCAGTAAAAGTAATGAAGGAGATGTGTGGCATAAATGAATATTTCAATATCAAATATAGAGAGAGAAAGAGAAAGCACAAGTGAATATTATTTTTAACAATAAAAAACAAAATGGACGATATATAGATCTATGCAGGTTAATAAAATAAATAATGTATTAAGAATACATTATAATGTGTTTGAGTGAATAATTTATAAATTTAGTGATATTTTTCTAATTAGTTAAATAATACTTAATTTTTATAGTATAATTAAGTAAATGATATCAAAAAGGTATGTGCTCAAAATATTACATTGTGGTTGGTTCTCAGTCAAAATGTCTCCAACCTCATTCCGACCAGACTTGATGGCTTGGAGATAATGATGAAATACATAGACCAAAGCAAGATAAAACTAGTTTATCTCATGCATCCAACCTATAGTAGACGAAATTTATCCAATAGATCCTGCCTATCTAGAATCTGCTTCTACCTATGTCAAACATAATCCAATCTATCAAGTATTTGACATTGGCTATGTTGCAAATCATTCATGAAATATATGAATTCATTATGATTTTCGTTCCTTGTTGTTGCACAAATTTGTAGGCCTCATAGAGAGGCAAAAACTAAAGAGCACAACAACACCTTTGGACATAGGGCCTTTGTCCCAAGTTGTTGTGGTGCCCTCTAGCTTTTGCCTATTCACAAGGCTTGCTCGTTTGTGTAGCAACATGCTTATCTTGTGCCAGTGGTTCAATCATCTAACTAATATGACTAGAGGAAGGTCCACCCAACAAGGGGACAAGTCCTACTAGTTTACTTCTTTGCCTCAGATCCCACTGGTTGCCCAGATGCATCACTTCACGCCTCAAGGATCGACATCTCTACGTGCTCGACCTCTCCTCTTATGCATCGTTTTCCAAAGCATCCTTTCAAATTAAGCTCCATAGGAACCCTCCTTCATGGACTCCCTCCAATTCATTACGCAAACATCCCAGTCCTTGGATCAACACTGTCACACAAGCATCAAGCCCATACCCCACTTCAACCTCGATCTTCCTAACTCCTCTTTTTTCCCAAACTTGAAGGCATAACAGACCCATAACGCACAAAGCTTCCCACACACCCAGATTCACCCGACCCCACAACATAATTCCACCTCCAATACCACTTCCTTTCAAGCCAGAAGCTCCCAAAAGGACCCCCACAAATTAACAATATATTAAAGTAAATTAAAAAATTGGTAAAATTAAGAAATTTATATAAGTTAAGTTTATATTTCTTATACACAATGATAAGTTTAAACTCATTTTTTGTTATATGGAATCATAGTTTGTGATGATTGTGGTATATCATGGAGTTTGAACATGTTATTCATCAAAAAATATTAGCAACCATGGAATCTTTGAAATGGTGTTCAAATTTTCAAAAATGATCATATCTGTGGGTTGGGACCCCTGCGTGCTTGGCCTATCTACATCTACATCATTTTCCAAAACCTCCTTTCAACTTAAGCTCCACAAGAACCCCCCTTCACGGAATCCCTTCAATTCATCGTGCAAACATCCCAGTGCTTGGACCAACACTGCCACACAAGTGTCAAGCCCATACCCCACTTCAGCCTCGTCCTTCCTAACTCGTCATTTTTCCCACACTCTAACGAATAGCAGACCCACACCTAAAAAATATTCCCACACACCCAGAGCCACCGGACCCCACAACAAAATGCCACCTCCAATACCACTGCTTTTTTGGCAAGACGCCCCCAAAAGAATCCCCCACAAATGAACAATATATTAAAGTAAATTAAAAACGTGGTAAAATTAAGAAATTTATATAAGTTGAGTTCATATTTCTTATATACAATGATAATTTTGAATTCCTTTTTTGTTATATGGTATCACAGTTCGTGATGATTGTGGTATATCATGAAGTTAAACCTACAATGAAGTTCAATGAAATACATGTCCATAATGGAAGGAATTACTACAGGTTATAGTGAACTATGATATAACCACAAAATGTCCCTTTTAAAGGAGTTTCTCCAGGTAGTGAGAATTGGTGATCTCAGGAGAACTATCTATGATTCCCTCCCTATTAGAATATCATGTATGACTTCTTGAAGTCCATGGTGATGGGACCTAGTGTGTGCAATGATTCAAACCCCAAAACATTGACACAAAATCCATGTCACTGGCAAACATGTATGATTTCAAAGAGTACTTACCAATTTGAAGTCACACTTTTTTACAGTGACCCCCACATTTCATGTATCTTGTTGGTCAACAAGATATCTTCACATGAGAATGGCATTAATTTCTTTTCTTGAGGTATCACATTCCAGCCAAATGTCTTAGTGAAGTTAGGTAGAGCGAGGGTGGGTTTTAGACACACAACATCCTTCAATTCTTGGAAAGCATTATGTATGCTTGTATTACAACTAAAAGCATCTTTCTTCAGCAAGGCATTGAGGGGAACAACAAATTTTCCATAATTATAAATGAACTATCAAGAGTAGAAATTGTATGTACTTTTAAGACTTGTAGGATGGGGCCATTCCTTCTTAGCTTCAATTTCCTTATGGTCCACTTATATACCATACTTTATAACGATATGGCCCAAATATTATACTTATGCGACACCAAATATTTTCATAGAATTTGGCATCTACAAATAAATACTAATTCCCTAGATAAGTAGCCATATCTAGAACACAGTTTAAAGAACTTTAGCCTTTTCTTATAAGCAATATATAAGTAAAAGAAGATGAGAAGACCTACTTGTAGTTCCGATTTCCTATTGTGTCCTTTGTATCGATCCTGCCGCTCCTTCCCGTACTTAACACACTTGAGAAGTACCTATAAACACAAACAAAAGATAAAGAACCAATCAAAGAAAAAGATCTATTGAATACATGTAAATGGAATCAGATACATTCACACATATAAGCATCATATAACAAGATAAGAATATGGGAAAAAGGTTCAAATAATTTATTAAATAGAAGAAGGAATTACAACCATCAAATCTGATTTGAAGTCACTCTTCCAGCTTGGATCCCATCCACATCACGTCAAAAGCATGAAAAACTTGTAGCATAACAATACTTGTCTCAAAGTCAATTCTCATAGCAACATAATCTCCTTACAATTCAACATAGTCCAACCCCTTGATCACTTAGATGAGCGCTTAATTTATAGGAAGATGAAGGAGGTTATTTCATAAATGAGGGTATTGAATGGCCTTCGATACATAGAATTAGTTCCATGGAGGAAGGGATGAGAGGATAGGATGCATCTTAACTCATTCCTCATTCATTTTTGAGCTCATAGGAGTTGATAAGTGAGGGAAAGTTCTATATGACTCCAAAAGATAAGAATATTCCCCAAACCCTATGTGAATTTCGCTCAATCTCGCCCAGCGGAGGTCAAAGAGGGACGAAGTGCTCTACAGAGCACCCTAGCATGGACTCAACTACTCTATAGCACAACCTTATATGGGCCTACTTGTGCTGGTCCCTTTAGAGATCATCTCAAGATCTCTTCAAGTCATGAAACTGTCTGGGAAGGAGGCATTCAAAAGGGTGACTTATTTAGGACATGTAGCAACTAAAATTAGGGTTTGACGAGCCCTAAAACACTTATCTAGAAGATGGGAGTGATGTTCCCGAATGGATCTGTAACAGCTGCCCCCTAAAGCATGAAGTCGAAAATGTAAATGTCGAATGAAATGCTTTACGATGTGATGAGGAGGTTTTGATGTGGAAGGTGACCTGCATCAACTATAATACATATATCATGATATTTTGATTTTTACATGAATTGCTGAGGGAAGGCATACCCATGCTCAGCATAAAAACTTTTCATTGCATGTACATAGACAATCGTCTACAGATAGACTCATGAATGGGTGACCATCAGTGTAAGGCTATTGTACATATGACTTAGAACTCCTGAAATCACAGCTCAGATGGATGAAACTAGATCCAGGATCTTTTATCTCGTTCAATCGTTCACTCAAGTACAAGTCTAACCATGTGAATATGTGATCTAAAGTTGAACATGGGAAGACACCATCTGATAACCAGCCAATGATGTAAGTTGTTAACAGATGCGAGAGAAATCATCGATAATGATAATGATCCTCAAGGTACTACATTACATTTTTCATGGTGTGAATGGATGAGTTGATGTCGAACACCATACAAAGTCTTTCGGTCGAAGGTCACTGATGTCAACCTATCACCCGAAGCGAGAAACCTACCATTGATGTATGCAAGCCTTAAGGTACTGGAAGGGTGTTTATCAGTTAACTTCTTAGATAATGTGCTGATGTCGACAATAAGCGACTCATTGTAGGAGGGCCTTGATGTATCCCACACCAATGACATGAAGTGAGTGTAATGATTTCGGAGACGGAATTTGATTGACGACACAAGGTTCAGGAATGATGGACATGAAAATGGAGGTTTATGGTATTGCAAAGGATGAATTTTAACTGGATGACTTCTATTTAACATGTCGATGACACTAAAATGAATTGGTAGCATTGACCAAAACACAAAGCGATGGATGGTATGATAGACAAACAGTATGATAACCATCAAGCTGATAACCCAACCCAAATAGTCATGGTGATGAAGTGAAAGTGTCATGTTCAAGAGCGACTTGCTACCATAAAGTGGTTTTCCCCTTTTTCCCATTTTCCCCAGTCATTGCTGACTAGTACCTCTTTAGTTTTATCAAGCTTGAGGAGGATAACATATTCTTGTTGTACAATTCCACCCTTCAGGTGAATCCATCACTATGTGATGTTTTAATGAGTCTAGTGAAGGTGAAACTTAGTCTTGTCTAGATGGACAAGTTTTTCACAATTTGACGTTTTAACGAGTTTAACGACAAAGATAACTCGATCCTTTTCATGTTTAGAGAGTTTGAAAAGGGACAAAAAGAAAACTCCACAAGTTTTTTTCGTAGATTTGTCTCTCAAGCCTGAAAAAGCATAAAACAATATGAGAGAGAACCTATTGACCATGTTCGGTCAACATATTCCTTTGTCGTACTTAATCTATCTTAGTCCGAAAAAGGGTTAGACTTATGCATAGTAGATGTCATTTCCAATCCATTAACAAGATGAAAAGGACAAGTGCTCGGTAATATTTTCATGTTTAGAGAGTCTGAAAAGAGCTTAAATAGGACTCCAAGGGGGTTGCTTTTTCGTTATTTAATAGAGCTCGAAAAAGAGATAAAAGTGTGCTTTGTGGTCAAAGGTACAATTTACAATCGATCATGTCAAATTCTATAAGTCAGCTGTAGAAATTGCTCAAAACATCACCAAATGGATTAAAATACCCATTTCGTAGGTTAAAATAGGCAAATACTAATCTTTACTTTATTATTGAACATGAAATAAACATAAAACAAGTTTCTACCATGAAATGTTACCATTTGAGATTTACCATCTAGTTTTGTGCTCTGGGTTACTTTTTTACCTCAAACTTCATCAGCTGATTGTGAGAGGTTCTGTGGACCATTTCTCATGCCATCCAGACCAGGTAGGAGATCTACCCTTCCTATATCTTTTCAGGTGATTCTTTTACTATTTCATGCAAGTTTTATGGTTTTTTGGGGCCTCCGGGGTTTGTTTTTTTTGCCCTGGGATCAGTGCAAGATTTCACATCAAAAATTGTGCTAAAGAGCACCTTGATATTAAGGTTACCTACTCTGTAGGCACTATCTCTGTGCCTAGGCTGCATTGGGTGAGTTTCCCAAATTTGATTTAGCTATTTGCTCCAAAATTTGTCTCGTTTTTTGCATGGAAAGGATCTTAACTAAGATTATGACTAGATTTCAGGCTTTCATCACATCAAAATGTCAATTACATGGTGAAAAGGAGGGCATGAAGAAAAATACACGGTTTCCCTAAAAAATCCGAGTACAGTTGAGGCCCTAAAAAATTGTGGGTTACTCAAATACTTTAGGTTGTCCGGAATGAGGCAACAAATAGAACTATTCCAGTTCCTTGTTCATGCATGTGATCCAACTGATCAGACTTTTCACATAGGGAAAAAGATGGTCCTTATTACCATTGATGATATTTACTTTCTTACCATACTGTCAAGGCAAGGTTCCCCCATCTCACTTTCTGGATTTGCCCATGGAGGTGAATCGATGAGGGACTACATTCGATAGTTTTGTCGTCTAGGTACACAACCTAGAAAGGATGGGAAAATAAACATCAGGGATGTAGGTGATCTACCTTTGAGAACAATCCTTTTCACAATCGCAAATTTGGTTGGTAGTTTGACACTTCATCTAGTGAACAGATCATATATGTAGTACGCACTTGAGTGTCTAGAGCTAAAAGTATTTAATTGGTGTGAGGCCATGCTTTCTTCACTAAAAGAAAAACTGAGCAAGGTAAAAAGTGTTAAGATGAAGAATTTCTGCTATGGTTCGATCTTAATCACTTTTACCCTAGAGAGAATCCCATTGATGCAACCACAATGTGTATGACTGGGTTACTTGGTCCTAGAGATCCGCATATGTAGAGGTGGGTTGAATTGATGGCTAGACATGCGAGTCAGTCAACAATAATTTTTTCCACTACATTCTTCAGTTGGCTCGATTGACAACACATTGTCATCGAGGAGCATACATTCTCAGGGATGGATTTTCGTGGAGATCCAGACTTCATCTTACCAATTGGAGCACAATGGGGTGATATAGGTAAATTGTTTGACCAAAGTGTTTTTTGAATTTTCAAGTTTCTAAATGTTTTTGTTTTTTCAATGTTTCCAAGACTAAACTAAAGTCATTTTCATGCATGCAGATGTGGGTATTGTTTGACCTATGGGAGACCAATAGGGTGCAGGCAGGCCAGTCTAGAGAAACATGTGGAGAGCGGTGTTAGGACCCCATATTGTCTACTTTTGACCTTATATTTTGTCATGATGTTACCCTCTTTAGCCCATAAGTTGAACCCTTGATAACATTTTGACCTCATTATTCCAAAGGTATGAAGTAACTCTCCTCATTGCTATATGTGTAATTATTCAACACATATTCATGTTATCTTTATAATTAATCTTTGGAAGTTGACTAAGTCGCTGACAATTGTTGAAATTGTTCAAAGTCCACAGAATTATAATTCACAGTTGCCGCAACACCATAAACAGCAACTGTGCAGTTGCCAGAAACAACAATTGACTAAAGCGGGTAAAACCTCATTTTGCAATGGGTGAAACAACAATTGTCTAGTGGAGCAGTAATCGTCTAAAGCTGGCAGAACCATACTTTGTAGATGCTGACATAGCATGATCAGCAACTGTCCAAAATTGGCAAAACACAGTCGCAGATGCTGGAACACCAGGAACAACATGAGAACTTCAAGGGAACAGTTGAGATTTACAAAATCAACAACAGTGATGAAACAACCAAGGATAGTACAAGGATCTCAAGGAGATGGTTGAAGGTACCAATTTTGCAACAGTAGAAGGATCCGACTAACGAAGGATGACAAAGTTATACACTGTTGTAACAACATGATGTAACAGGAATTGATTTCCTATTTTTGTACAAAAAGGTCAAACTGAATGAATATTGACAATCTATTGTAATAGATGTCTCCTCTATAAAGAGGAGACATCTACATTAGAGGAGTAGGTAGTTGGAATAGAAGTATTGTAGTGCAGAGTAAGTCTGAATCCTTATTGTAATTGGACGTTTTGGCTAATGAATAAAGCACTGTTCTGAGCATTTCAACTTAGCATTTGTGTTCCGAGGAATCTTGTGAGAGGGATAGGGCCCACCTTCTTCACAAGATCCACCCATTTCTTTTCTGTTAAGTTTCTGTGTGAATTCTGTGTATTTCTAGCCTTGCTTCCGACATTTCCTTTTTGTTGATACTATGTTTTCTTAATCGATTGGCGCTGTGAAAGAGTGTGTCACCGGTGATTAGGATTTTCAGTGTGCATTGGCAAATTGGTTACAGAGGTAGGTGCTGAACATCCTTATTTTGAGGACAAGGTCCTGGTCCTCTGTTACAAAACGACCATCATTTCTTTCTGCAGATTTGTTATCATTAGTTAAGTGCTTTCATTTCATTTCTGCAATAGATCATAGCTGCTGTAACACAGAGTAAGGGTTTGATAGAAAGTAGACTTGTCTATATTACAACCTTTAATGCTTTTAGAATTGAGTGCATACAGTACAAGGTCACCTTTGGAACAAAAGGACTTTGCCGGGTTGACAATTGAATGAGGTACTCGACTGTTTAATTAATAAACAATTTGAGCAGCCAACATTTTGGTGCCGTTGTCGGGGAAGGCGACTAGAGATTTTAAAGGCATTAATGATTTTCCTTTAGAATAACAGGTGCATGAGAGGATACAGGAAAGCTAACTTTACAGGCGGCAAGGGCACAGGAGGAGGAAGAAAAACTTTCATTGACGAGATCATTTCAAAGGCCGATACATCCCAAAGAACAAGTTCCTGAAGACCTCAGATCCAACATTCCTCCCAAACAGATCACCAGACAGAGGAAGTACTAGGACCTGAAAGGAAGCTAGAAACACCAAAGCACGTTGAGGAACCGGTAGAAGAACCTGAAGAAACAGAAGATACTGAAGATAGAGCAAGTGATTCAAGAAAAGGACCAATGGAGGATAATAGAGCGGAAGGAAGGGGGGAAAATTCACTCTCCACCCTGGAATTTCCTATTGGGGATCTCCCAAGAGGAACAATCCCTATGAAGAACATTCCACCTGCAACACTACCTAATTTTCATGGGTTATCCTCTGAAGACCCTGATGAGTTCCTCTTTGAATTTGATATGTTGTGTAGAAGTTATGATTATGTAACTCCTGCTCAGAAATTAAAACTGTTTCTAGCAACATTGAAAGGGAATGCGTTATGGTGGTTTATGAGCTTAGGGGCTCAGGTAATCACTACGTGGGATTAGATGAAATAAATTTTTCTGACCAAATATCGGGATTACTGCTGAACAAGATAAAGGAAGGAAGAATTGTTTAAAATGGTTCAGAAGGAGGACGAGAATCTAGAGGACTTTGTAGAAAGACTGCAGTATAATCTGCAGTGAGCTGATCATCTGGTTATAAGTAAGGATATTCTGAAGACAATACTGCTAAAAGGGGTACGAGATGACTGCTTGGATATGCTGAATATGCTTGGAAAAGGGGATATTTCCAAAGAACCATTTGATGAGATTACCACCTTTGTATGAGATGTTCCAGAGGAGCAGCAAGTAGACCAAAAAGCAGGGACAATATATACTCAAGAGTCTAGGAATCAGCAAGTGGAGGAGCAACATGAGCCAAAATAGGTAACTTGCTTGAAGAATTTAAAACTAAAATGTTAAGCTCTTTTGCTTCACAAATTGATGCCCTGTAGGTTAAAAAGAAGTAGACAGAAGTAGAAGCTGCTCTGGCTATTTTCTGTTCTAAATGCAGGGAGAAGCACCCACTGAGGGAATGCCCATTGGATAGGGTACCAATTTGCACCATCTGTGAAAAGGATCATGAGACTCAACAATGCCCTTCTTTGTCAGGAATAGAGGGAGCACTGCAATCAACTGAAGAGGAAGTTGAAGCAGTGTACCTGATGACATAGAGGAGGCAATGGCAACCACAAAGACAAGGTATGAATTCTAACACATCATTTAGTCGTTGGAATAATCATTCTCCTTTTCAAACAAATTACCCACCCATGAATCAAATGCAATACCCACCCTTTAATCCAATGCATTTTCCACCCATGCAGCAACCAAATCCTCCTTTTACCGATCCTACCATGTGGAATCCTTGGACTCTACAACAAACTTATTTCAATCAATGGAACCCAAACTGGACAGCCCAATAGACTCCATTTCCTCAACACCAACAATCTCTTTCCTTACCATCTAACGCTCCACTGAATAACCAGACAATCAGACCCCAACTGCCTGTACAACCTAACCTCAACCCGAATAATAATAAAGCTCTGCAGGTAATTTATATTCAAAGTCAACCTGTTTCCACTATTCAATCCAATGATATCCATTTACGTTCTGGGAGAATAGTTGAACCCATCATTGATGATATTACTGACTTTGAAAAACAGGAAACTAGAAAAGAAAAGTCATCTAACAACAATGCTGAAACAATTGAATCATCTTCTAACAAGACTGCTCAAACAACAGAGCCACCCTTCCTTGAACGTCTGGCTCTTACCAAAACATTTGAGCCACCTGCTTTTAACCTTTTAGGAGAACTGCATAATTTATATGTCAAAATTCCGCTATTGCAAGCACTAAGAGATGTTCCTATTTATGCTAGAAATGTTAGGGATATCTGTATTAGAAAGCCTCGAAAAAAAGCTAAGGAACCCCTCACAGTCCATGTGATGGGAGAACTGACTGCTTTGATGATAAAAAAAGACCCCCCTGCCAAATATGGTGACCCTGGTCACCCTACAGTAACAGTTCAGGTTGGTAAAACATTTGTCTCTAAAGTTCTAGTAGATTTGGGTGCTGCAATAAACATTATGATACTTGAAACAACACAATTACTGCAATTGAAAAATTTAATTAGGGAAACCCCAAGCATTTTAGAGCTAGCTGACCGCTCTACAATTAAACCCAAAGGAGTCATTGAAGACCTGATAATTTCTGTATAATCTTGGAATTACCCAGCCGATTTTGTTGTGTTACAAACTAAAACAAAGTTGGTGGGTCATCCCCTGATTCTAGGAAGACCTTGGCTGGCTACAGCAGATGCCTTCATCAGCTGTAGATCTAGATCAATGACAATATCTAATGGGCACGAAACCAAACAGTTTACTCTTTATCCTTAGGCCACACCCATGATTAATAATGACAATTCTCTATGGTTAGATTATGAGGATGAGGAAACCCAACCTATTTTAACTGTCAGACAAGCTTTAACTTTCAAAGACTCAACCGAAGATGAATTAATCAGCAACTTTATTTCTAAACCTTCTTCGGTCAGTCCAGAAATACATAATCACTTCACTGCAATCTTTGAAATCTGAATCCCAACAGAACCTTGAAACTGAAAATCTACCTCAGACATTAGCTGGCAACTCCTCCAAAAGTATAACTGTAGAAATCGAGTCAGGTAAAACATTAAATATAAATCATAATCTAACAGACGATCAAAAACAACAGTTAATGGAGCTACTCCATGAAAATAAAGAAGCATTCACATGGGATTATACAGATATGAAGGGGATTTCTCCTGAACTATGCACCCACCGCATTTATATTAAAGAAGGATTCCACCCAGTCCGTCAACCCCAATGACGGATGAATCCCAATTTAAGGGAAATTGTAAAGGAAGAACTTCAAAAATTGTTGAATGTGGGATTTATATATCCTATATCTGATAGTGAATGGGTTTCTCCACTAGTAATTATACCCAAGAAAAATGGGAAATGGAGAGTATGTGTGGATTATAGAGCCCTAAATAAGGCCACCCAGAAAGACCATTTCCCTTTACCATTCATTGATCAGGTATTAGATAAATTGGCAGGTAAGAAATTCTTTTCCTTTTTGGATGGATTTAGTGGTTATAATCAGATCAAGATTGTACCCCAAGATCAGGACAAGACCACTTTCACTAGCCCATGGGGGACCTTTGCTTATAGGGTTCTTCCATTTGGGCTATGTAATGCCCCAACAACATTTCAAAGAGCAGTGATAGGGATTTTTTCTGATATGTTAAATGATTCTTTAGAAATATTTATGGATGACTTTACTCCTTATGGAACGACTTTTGAGGATGCATTACAGAACCTTGAAAAAGTACTTAAGTGATGTATAGAAGCACACCTTGCCTTAAGTACTGAAAAATGCCATATGATGATGAATCAAGGTATTGTATTGGGTCACTTCGTCTCATTCTTAGGAATTCAAGTCGATCCAATTAAAATACAGTTAATTCAGACCCTCCCTATCCCCAAAACACAAACTGATGTGAGAAGCTTCTTAGGACATGCCAGGTATTATAGAAGATTTATCAAATTTTTTTCTAAAATAGCTTCTCCTCTATTTGTGTTACTAACGAAAAATGCTAAATTTAAGTGGACTGATGATTGTGAAAAAGCATTTGATGAACTTAAACATCAATTGTCTACAACTCCCATTTTGAGAGGACTTGATTGGGTACTCCCCTTTCATATATCCTCTGATGCCTCAGACATGACGATTAGAGCTGTCTTGGGACAAGAAGAAAATAGTCTTCCCTATGCCATTTATTTTATTAGTAAAAACATGACCCCCGCAGAACTTAATTATACAGTTACTGAGAAGGAATTTCTAGCAGTGATTTATGCTATCAATAAGTTTCGACATTATATTACTGGTTATACTACTTTTGTGCATACTGACCACTCGACCATTAAATACTTAATGAACAAATCAGTTACAAATGCTCGAGTTACCAAATGGTTATTGTTATTACAAGAATTTGATATCACAATTGTAGATCGACCAGGAAAAGAGAATGTAGTTGCTTATTTTCTTTCTCGGTTAAAAACTAATGAAAATATTCCAGTAGATGATTCTTTTCTTGACGAGTATTTATTTGCAATATCTGCTCACTCACCTTGGTATGCAGACATTGCCAACTATTTAGTTGCAGGGAAATTACCATCACACCTATCGCATAGAGAGAAAAAGAAAATCATTCAGCAAAGCGCTAGGTACAGATGGATAAGCGGGTGTCTATTTCACACAGGACTCAATCAGGATATCCGGAGATGCATTGGAGAAGATCAAATTTATGATGTATTGAAAGCCTGCCACGATGGCCCTTGTGGAGGGCATTTTTCAGACAAAAGAACAGCACACAAGGTTCTCAGGATGGGTTACTACTAGCCCTCAATCTTCAAGGATGCAAGGAAATATGTTAGGGCCTGCGCTAGCTATCAAAGAATGGGCCAGCCTAACCACAGGGATGAAATTCCACTCAATCCCCAGGTAATTCTTAAACCTTTTGAAAGATGGGCACTAGATTTTATAGGTCCCATTAACCCTCCATCCAATCAAAAACTTTATATACTAGTATGCACGGATTATATGACTAAGTGGGTAGAAGCTAAGGCACTCCTCAAAGCTAATGAAGAATCAGTATTAACATTTTTATTTGAAGAGATCTTCATTAGGTTTGGATTGCCTAGGGAACTAGTCACTGATGGGGGACCTCCTTTCAACTCTCATGGTTTCAAAGACACATTGCAAAAATACCATATTAAGCATAAAATGACCACACCTTATCACCCCCAGGCAAATGGGTAGGTGAAAAGCACCAACAAAGTCATAGAATCCATTTTGACAAAAACAATAAAGGAAAATAGGAGGGACTGGTTTCAAAAGTTGCCTGAAGCGCTATGGGCTTACATAACTACTTGGAGGAATACTACGGGCTTTTCACCCTATGAATTAGTTTTTGGTAAAAAAGTTGTTTTCCCTGTGGAGTTTGAAATCAAAACCTTAAGAACTGCTTTAGTTGTTAACCTTGATTTGACTGATGCACAGACAACCAGGTTGCAGCAGCTTTAGGAACTGGACGAGAAGAGGTTGGATGCCATCCATCAAACAACCATGATCCAGCAACAAAGAACTAGATGGCACGACAAAACCATTAAGCAAAAGCAGTTCCAGAAGGGTAATTGGGCTTTACTGTATGACTCCTGTTTCGAAAATTTCTAAGGTAAATTAAGAACAAGGTGGCTAGGACCTTATGAAGTAGATGCTGTTTTTCCAAATGGAACAGTCAGAATCTTAACGATTGATGATAGTAGAAGACCATTATTAGTGAATGGGTATTGACTCTGTTTGTATCAATGCCCTATTTCTAAAGAGGATTTCAAAGCTACTTGCATGGCAGACATACATTATGTTTTTTTGGGGGAACCTTCTGTCCCTCAAGGCACTTAAATTTCTGTTTATTTATTTATTTTTAGATTATATTTCTTAACTAATAATCCTTGCCAAGGGTTGCCATGTTACAATTAATTGTTTTGCAGATCTTAGTTTCGGAGGATGGATGAGAATAAAAGTTCCAAAAGAATCACTTTGTAGCTTGGGAACGTTTTTCGGACCATAAATCAGTCTTTCATTATTTCCCGTTGCTGCAGCACCATTTTCCCATTGCTGCAACACCATTTCCCATTGCTGCAGCACCATTTTCCCATTGTTGCAACACCATTTCCCGTTGCTGCAACACCACCTCCCATTGTTGCAACACCATTTCCCATTGCTGCAACACCACTTCCCGTTGCTGCAACACCACTTCCCGTTGCTGCAACACCATTTCCCGTTACTGCAACACCACTTCCCGTTGCTGCAACACCGCTTCCTGTTGCTACAAAACTACTTCCTGTTGCTGCAACACCATTTCCCCGTTGCTGCAACACCACTTCCCGCTGCTACAGCACCAACTCCTGTTACGGCAACATCACTTCTCAATGCTGTAACACCAGTTTCAGTACTTAATGAATTATCATCCTGATGGAACATATTACTCTTCATTAAAGGAACCAAACATGCACTCTGATAATTACACTTCTTCACTACTACTTCTTGCCAGTAATAAAAATCGCCTGTATTTTCACGCTTGTAGACCCTTTGTAATCATTATTGATCCAGCAAAAGACAAGATAAGACTTTTTGGCACGCAACTAAAGGTAAAAGTAAAGGTACGCATGTTTAAGTGTGGATATTAAATTATAGTTAATGTGGAGATGTTGATACGACTGCCGAAATCATTGTACTACCAATCAGATCATTTAGCCGTAGATTTGGGGGGATTACCAAAATATTGTAATTATTGCATAACACGTCAATCACCACCACCCTTACTCCTCGCGGTAATATCTAAAAGCCACCTCGTCGTGGCATATCCTCATTTGTAACGGTTTACTCTCTCTCAAACTCGACAACTCGGCTCTGCATTGTGTATTTTCATTGGATCAACAACTATGGGGGGAAATCTGATTACACATGAAGCTAGCACAACAACACTACTGGAACTCTACCCAGAGGTTTACCAAATTTTCCTGCAAGCAGGATGGGTAGACTATTTTAGAAAACTTCCGGATTTCAATACACATCAAGTGTTGGAGTTTGCATGCAACTTAAGCGAAGGATTTTCCATGGTCCAGGGAGTGGAAATTCCAGTAACAGAAGAAGACGAAGCCCATGTTTCCAGGTTACTGATCAATGGTACACACTGGTTTAGTAGGAAACATCTTATTCTGAATGCGCAGCAAGAATTTTTCCTACCAGGCGAGCATGTAGAAGCCAAAGGCAGAGGGGTCGCACTTCAGTCACTGTCTCCACCATGGCCAAAGGTTGCGGAGTTCATTAAGAAGTATTTGACTTGCGAAGGTCGTTACCAGGTAATTTACCAACACGACTTCGTTTTGCTAAATCATTTGAGGCATGGTCAGTTAATAAACATGCCCTATTATCTATTGGGTTGTCTAAAAAATATGTCACGTTATGCTGTAAAAGCAAAGCATCCGCTCCTTTCCTTGAAACATCATCGCTTAGCCCAACTCCTAATAAATAGAGGCTTTGCTCTAAATCACCCACCCCCCTCATTAATTCTCCCCAGCAAATAGAAGAAGATCCTCAGCAGGCAGAGGAAATTCCCCAACAACCAGAGCAAATACCCCAGGAAATTCCCTAACAACCAGAGCAAATACCCCAGGAAATTCCCCAACAATTAGCAGCAGAAACACCCCTACAGAGGACCCCATCCCCCAATGAAGCTCAACCATCCACCCCCATGCTTCATATCTCCACTGATGACTCCGATGATAACACCCCCATCATCTTTCTTAAAAGAAAAAAGTAGCAGAAAACTAAAACTCCAGCAAAAAGAAGAAGAACCAGGGCTTTAGTCAAAGTAACTACTATTCTTGATAGTTCCCCCATCCCGAAGGAAAGTGGCCGAAAAAGAAAAATTACTGACTTTCCTGCTTCTTTACCAAGGCGAAAAACATGGTCGTCTGTAGTAGTTAAACCCACTAGCCCCATTATCCCCACTTCTCCACCCATCATCCTAAGATCCCGCACTCCAACCATTCCTGAGAATTCCCTTTCCTCACCCTCTAGGGTTGAGATGCAGAGCGTTGACGATTTTGTGACATTATTTTCTGAGGCAGCTGTTACACAAGAACCAGCTGCCGAAAAATCTAAAGTAGACACCCAAGGTAATATTGGGCGAGTGGCTGTTACACAAGAACCAGCCACTGACCTAACAGGTGACACACAAGAACCACCTGTTGCGGATGCAAATGACCAAGTGGATGCGGAACAATGATCCCTTCCTTCATTAGAACCTGTAGATACAGAAGCTCTGCCTACCATAGCCTCCCTGCAGGAAGAAATTGAATTTCTAAAATCGCAAATTAAGGATTATCAGCAGGAGATAATGATGGTTAAGGAAGCCTATCAGAATGAATACAATCTCCACATCCTAGCACGGGTAGCGTCTGTAACAGAAAAGAGTCAATATAACGAATATATGTGCAGCGAGTGTGGTGAGCTTTACACTCGAGCAGGATATAAGATAGTCCAGGTCCCAATGACTAAAGCTAATTCACAAGCTTCTGCTGCTGTAATCAAAACAGAACAACCTGCTGTTACAAGAACCAACAGGAGTTGCAGAAGAAGAAATAGAACAACCTACTGTTACACAAGAACCAATAGGTTCTCCAAGAGTTGCAGCAGAAGAAATAGAACAACCTGTTGTTACACAAGAACCAGCAGGTTCTCCAAGAGTTGTAAAAGAAGAAACAGAGCAACCTGCTGTTACACAAGAACCATAAGGTTTTTCGAGAATTGTAGAGGAAGACATAGAACCACCCCGGGCCACCCAAACTAGTACAGAACAAAAATCTTTTTCTGATGCCTATGCATAGACTGAACCTCCCTGCGTCAGCAATGCTCACATTGAGACCTCTAGTTTTCAACAACTAAAGGATACATGGAGAACAGAATATGAGCTTTCACAAGGGAAGGCATTCCAACAGCAAAAGTCAATCTGGTTTAGCTATGCATACAAAAATTGGGATGCACTTGAACAGTCTCGAGCTCAACATAAAGAAAATAAGGAATTAAAAGCTAGGCTGTCCCACATCTTCGATTTGGTCCAGAGGGTACTGGCTACAATAAAACCCTCTTTCAATTATGCAGTATTTTTGAGAGAATGCTTAGCGTTCTTGCAAATAAAGGAAATCAGAGATGGAAGACCCTACCAAGTTGGTACACCTAATCAATTTATTGAAACGTTCATAGAAGCACCAAATAATGATCAAAACTTGCTCTGTGAACTCTATCTTCACAATGAGGCCATGCCTAAAGATAGAGTGATGAATATACTCCCTATTGTTGGTGATATCCAAATAAGAGCCTTCATCTCTTTTCTATCCAATCAACTTACTTGGAAAAGTGCCTATATGTCAGCAACGCACAATGAGCAGAACTGCCTTCTCTGGATTTGAAATGAACCGCAGATTGCAACCACCTTCATTGCACAACATCAAAAAAAATTGAGTAATCCAGAGATGGTTGATCACCTGAGAAAACTACAGGCAGTAGTCTTGCAGGACTTCCAACATTATGTAAAAACAAAAGGGGCACTGGCCATCAAAGCAAACAATTTATTTTGGGAACATTGTCCAAAAGAGAGACAGGAATATCATCCTTACAATCCCCTCAATCTTCAGGTAGCAATTTCACGCATACCTTATTATGTCAAATGTATGAAATAGTGTACTGAAAGGTGGATTGATTATCGTTTTCATTTCCCTCTCTTGTGGTTACCTGGTTAGCAATATAAGGCTCATTATAAATTGACCAAAAAGGAGGAGGTGGCAGCATGGCAGCAATTACAGAGTGTCTATGGGTTCAGAAACAGGTCTGATAACACCTTCTTTAGCTACTGTATCAGCAGCTTACACTCTTCATCCCAGTGTTTTGACTCTGATTCAGAGTAAACGTTGCATGGGGACATGCAACCCTTTCAGTTGGGGGGGATGTTAGGACCCCACATTGTCTACTTTTGACCTTATATTTTGTCATGATGTTACCCTCTTTAGCCCATAAGTTGAACCCTTGATAAAATTTTGACCTCATTATTCCAAAGGTATCAAGTAACTCTCCTCATTGCTATATGTGTAATTATTCAACACATATTCATGTTATCTTTATAATTAATCTTTGGAAGTTGACTAAGTCACTAATAATTGTTGAAATTGTTCAAAGTTCGCAGAATTATAATTCACAGTTGCCGCAACACCAGAAACAGCAACTGTGCAGTTGCTGCAAGACCAGAAACAACAACTGCCCGGATTCGACAAGAAAATAAGAGTCAATCTTCCAGCCTAACCCACTCAAGTGACTCCTTGAAGAACTCCAAATCAGCGGTCTCGTTACTTCCTTAAGGGGCCTTCACAAGCGGAAAATAGCATTCATGTCCGGGAGAGGGGACAAGGGCATTCCAACTTAAGGCAAACCCCAACTATGGAGACAATCACACCTGAACGGTGCACCACCTCACAGTTCATCTTCATCTCTCTATCTGTGCACTTCACTCACTCTCTGGTATGAACTAAATGGGGTAATGATTGAACTCGTATGTCCTGTATGGCAATTCGAGGTAGAGTTAGTATTGTATCGGTATAGAGGTTAGAGTTAGAGTGTAGATCGTTCTAAAGTGGGTAAAATCTCATTTTGCAATGGGTGAAACAACAATTGTCTAGCGGAGCAGTAATCGTCTGAAGCTAGCAGAACCATACTTTGCAGATGCTGACATAGCACGATCAACAACTGTCCCAAATTGGCAAAACACAGTCGCAGATGCCGGAACACCAGGAACACCACGAGAACTTCAAGGGAATAGTTGAGATTTACAAAATCAACAACAGTGATGAAACAACCAAGGATAGTACGAGGATCTCAAGGAGATGGTTGAAGGTACCAGTTTTGCAACAGCAGAAGGATCTGACTAACGAAGGATGACAAAGTTATACACTGTTGTAACAGCATGATGTAACAGGAATTGATTTCCTATTTTTGTAAAAAAAGGTCAAACTGAATGAATATTGATAATCTATTGTAATAGATGTCTCCTCTATAAAGAGGAGACATCTACATTAGAGGAGTAGCTAGTTGGAACAGAATTATTGTAGTGCAGAGCAAGTTTGAATCCTTATTGTAATTGGACGTTTTGGTAGATGAATAAAGCACTGTTTTGAGCATTTCAACTTAGCATCTGTGTTCTGGGGAATCTTGTGAGAGGGACAGGGCCAACCTTCTTCACAAGATTCACCCATTTCTTTTCTGTTAAGTGTGTGTGTGAATTCTATGTATTTCTAGCCTTGCTTCCAACATTTCCTTTTTGCAGATACTCTGTTTTCTTAATCGATTGGCGTTGTGAAAGAGTGTGTGGCCAGTGATTAGGATTTTCAGTGTGCATTGGAAAATTGGTTACAGAGGTAGGTGCTGAACATCCTTATTCTGAGGACAGGGTCCTGGTCCTCTGTTACAAAATGGCCATCATTTCTTTCTGCAGATTTGTTATCATTAGTTAATTGCTTTCATTTCATTTCTGCAATAGATCATAGCTACTGTAACATAGAGTAAGGGTTTGATAGAAAGTAGACTTGTCTATATTACAGCCTTTAATGCTTTTAGAATTGAGTGCATACAGTACGAGGTCACCTTTGGAACAAAAGGACTTTGCCGGGTTGACAATTTAATGAGGTACTCGACTATTTAATTAATAAACAATTCGAGCAGCCAACAAGCGTTCCTCCATGACTTGGATTTTCCTGAGACCTTTGTAGAGTTGCAGGATCACATAGAGGGATTAAGCCTTGGTATTATGAATGTTCGGATTGAGGAGTTACATATGACGCTGCAACACCACACCAATGGTGTTCCTAGCCTCTGGATGAGGCTTTTATGCATGATAGCATAGGTTGTGACTTATTATCATGAACATCACTGGGTCTACTTAGGATGCTTTTGCGTACATTTTGAGTTTTTGGGTCAGATGAACAAACTTGTCTTGGACACAAATTTTGTAAAAACTTTTAAAACGCCTACCTATTTTACTTTCAGAGTTTTCTATCGTTATGTGCAATCATATTCAACTAATGATGTGAATTGAAAATGTTACTTTTACATGTGTCACAAATGTCTATTTAACACATAATTTGATAGATAATCAATTAATGTGTTAAAGTTTCTAGAAATATGCTGATATTGAATGTATTCAAAATGCATTTCCAAAATATGAACTCTAAGGAACATACAAAGAATTGTTGGGTTTTGGATGGTATACACATTTGTAAAATGTAGTATTATGAGTTGTGAATCCAACCTAACAATGATTCAGTGAATTCCAAGTGAAATGGCATCGAAGAGAAGTTTTATCAATGCGCTATACTCAACGATATTATTCATCAATCAAATGATACAAATCCCTTGAAAACTCACTAACTCACCACTTGGAGAGAAAATAACCCATACTACAGAAGATAGGTTTTGTGTACTATGACTAGCACCATCGGTGTAACCAACAAATGGTTTTAAAGAGTCCAACATCTGCAACAAATGTAAAGCAAATTACTAACCCGATAAAAAAACTCTAAAAGACACACACTGACACACACACACATGCAATGAAAGCATATATACAATGAGTTTTACTATACTTAATTAAGCATAGTAACGTTTGAGGTACAACCTTTTCGGGGTTGCGACAATGGAATCCCATCATAATATACTAACTTGTAGGCACCTTTTTCCAAAACATGCTTGAAAATATAAGGACCCATCCACATTGGTTCAAATTTCCCTGCTCCAAGTTTATTAGCTTCCTGATCGTAAAGTAAGACTAGGTCTCCTTCTGAGAAGATACGAGGCTTGACATTTCTATCATATTGCAACTTGATTCGTTTCTTATGTGCTTCGTTAGGCAATGCATAATCATGATGGGTTTCATCCAAATGGATAAGTTCTAAGAAACTCGCTTCTTCTTCAGAAGTGTCAGGTAACAAGTCAATTGCGAGTTTGAGAGATGAAATTTCACATTGTATTGGTAATATTGCTTCCAAACCGTACACCAACTGAAAGGGTGTGAATCTAGTTGCATTTCTCACTGAGGTTCGATATGCCTAGAAGGCAGAGTACATGATTAAATTCCATTTTCATTTATGAACCCCTATCATTCTTTGCAACATTGGCTTCAAGACTTTGTTGCTGGCCTCAACTTGTCCATTCGCTTGTGGATAATAAGGGGTAGAACTATCATGTGACAGTCCTAACTTAACAGTTAACTCAACCATCATGTGATTGTGAAAATGAAACCCATGATCTATAAATATGGCCCGTGGTACACCAAAATGGGCAACCACGTGGTTGACAAATAAAATAGCAGTTGTTTCGCCATTGTTGTTTAATGTTGGAATCACCTCGAACCATTTGGTAAAATAGTCAACAGTGACTATAATATACTCATGCCCCCCGGTCAAGATGGGGTTACATGCATGAAGTCAATGCCCCATTTGTTGAATGGTTGAACAACAATGACTGGATGCAATGGTGTAGATGGTAATCTAGTTTTGTGGTCATATATCTAGCATGCATGATAGCTTCTAACGACAATATTACAATCTTTGAATATAGTTGGCTAGAAGTAACCGGCACAGAGAATTCTCTATGCGATAGCATATCCAGATAATTTTCCACCACAAGCACCTGAATGGAAATCATTCAAGGCTTTCTCGGCTTCCTCATGTGTGAGGCACCTCTGTAACATCATATCGATACAACGACGATAAAGAGTGTCACCAATGATCAGATAATCTTTGGCTTGGTATCGGATATGTTGTTATTTCGAGTGAGAGGTTTCAAGCTGGAAAGTTTTGGTCTGAAGATAGATCAATATATCTCCATATGATGATATTAGAAATAGAGACTAATCCAAAATCGATGGTTCAGATGTTGAATCAATGGAGGTTGAGGGAAGGTCACAAAGTAACTCGACGAAAACAAGAGATTTATTTGATTTGGACTTGATGAATTCGAGATCAAAATCCTGCAAAATGACGATCCATTTTGAGTATTTTCCCCTCAACAATTGATGTGACAAAATATATGTCATAGGGTTGCAATCTAAAATGACGGTGGTCTTCTGGAGTAGGATGTAGTGACGAATTCTTTGAAAAGATTACAATGTTGCCAAAGCTGGTTTCTCGACATAAGAGTACTTACTTTCTCTATCATTGAGATTGCGGCTCAAATAATATATCAGGTGTTCAATCCCATTTTCATCTTGGACTAAAACCATGGCAATGGTTGTATCTGCAGCGATGAGATACAGGTAATAGTTGTTTCGATAATTCAGAGAATACATTAATGACACTTTAATCAAGGTATCTTTAAGAGCATCAAAGGAAGCTTGCGCAACCTGATCCCAATGGAAGGGTATCTCCTTTTTCAAAAGATGTGTAAGACCTTTAGCCATTTCAGTGTAATTGGGAATGGACCTCCTCAAAAAGTTAGCCTTCCCTTGGAGTCTTTGTAACTGTAAAATATTTGAAGGTGGAGGCAAGTCAGGAATTGGCTGAACCTTTAATGGATTGAGTTGAATTCCATCTCTACACACTAAAAAACCAAGCAATCGACCAGAACCAACACAAAACACACATTTTTGTGGATTGAGTCGTATCTTGTAGTGTCGCCACCATAAAAATATAGCTCTCAAATGTTGTGGTTGATTAGTCTGCTTTCGTGAATGAGAAGGTAAATCGTCAAGTTAAGGTTGAATAGTGTGTTTGATGTTATGGAAGGCATAGTTCATTGCCCTCTGAAATGTCGCCGCTACATTCTTCAAACCAAATGGGAGTTTCCTATAAGAAAATGTGCCCCATGGACATATAAAAGTTGTTTTAGATTAGTCCTGTGTGTAGGTTTTAACCTTGTATAGAAATTACCTACATATGAATTCTAAAACACAGAAAATAAAAAATGTGAGAGAATAACTCATAAAACACATATACACAAAGATTTTCCCCTGGATCCCAAAACCGGGACTACCAGCTTGAATTTTCATTATGTTCCTTTCAATGTTATAATACATATTTATACATGCTGAAGCATCCAATACCATGGACCAAAAACCATCACGTCCAAAAACATGTGCCAAAATCATGCATAAAACCATGCGTTATGGGTACACTTCAAACCCCTTGTGAGCCCCCCCCCGGCCCCGCTACACAATTGGTGCAACGAAGGGGGTGCTCTGCCCCCCCCTAACCGTCTGGTTAACTACATGGGCTAGTCATGGAAAGAATATGACACAACCCAACATTCTCCCACTTGTTGTTTTGTTTCCACAGGGGGCCATAAGAAAGCTTAGTCATTTTTTCAACCCTAAAATGCCCATTGTTTCTCTACACCAAGAGAACTTCTTAGAGCTCACAAATTTTGTTAATGCATCCACAATATTCTTCAAAGTGTCCACCTTTACTAGAAACACATTTTTGTCTTCTATAATATCCCTCACAAAGTGATACTGAACATCAATGTGCTTTGTCTTGGAATGATATGCAGGGTTCTTTGCCAAGAAAATTGCACTTTGGCTGTCACAGTCTATCCTTATAGCTTCATGTACTAACCCCATACTTGAACACAATCTTTGCAACCAAACTACTTCCTTCCTTGCATGAGTGGCTGCCATGTATTTGGCCTCTGTAGTTGATAGTGCCACTACAGATTGTTTCTTACTCATCCAACTGACTGCGCCTCCAAATAGGTTAAACACATACCCACTTGTAGATATTCTCTGATCCAGATCTCCAACCTAGTTTTCATCAACAAAGTTATGAATATCCAAAATTGTGTCCAATCCTGTTCTTCCTTGGTAGCACAAACCATAACCACTAGTGCCACACAAATACCTAAAATCCGCTTCACTGTTGTCCAATGCTCCTTCCCTAGTTTTGAAATAAACCTGCTCAATACTCCCACTGCATATGCAATGTTTGGTCTATTACAGACCATTGCATACATCAGGCTACTGACAACACTTGCATATGGAACACGGGACATGTCCTCTTCCTCTTCTTGTGTCTTAGGACACTGTTCAACAGATAACCTCACACCTACAAGAATAGGAATCTTCATCAGTTTACTATCCTGCATATTAAACCTCTGCAATATTGTCTCGCCATACTTCCTCTGGTTTAACCAGAGCTTCCTCTTTGCCCGATCTCTTTTAATTTCCATGCCCAAAATATAGTTTGCAGCACCGAGATCTTTCATGTCGAATTTGGAGGACAATTGGGTCTTCAATCCTGGATAATTTCTTTGTCATTTCCAACCAGCAACATATCATCCACATACAAGACCAGATAAATAACATGGTCACCAATTAATTTGAAATACACACAGTGATCTACTTTGCTTCTGGTGAAGCCAAGTCACCGTATAAATGTATCAAATTTATGATACCACATCCTTGGTGACTGTTTTAACCCATACAAAGACTTCTTTAACTTGCATACTAGTTCTTTCTTACCCTTCACCGTAAAGCCTTCAAGTTGCTTCATGTAGATTTCCTCTTCTAGATCCCCCTGAAGAAATGTTGTCTTCACATCCATCTTTTCTACCTCAAAATCAAAAGCAACAACAATAGATAAAAGCAATCTAATAGAAGCTACCTTGGTAACAGGAGAAAAAATATCACGAAAATCAATTCTTGGCACCTGGGAATAACCTTTTGCTACCAACCGAGCTTTGTATTTCTCCACCTTTCATTCTGCATTTGTCTTCTTTTTGAACACCCATTTGCTTCCAATGGGTTTCCTTCTAGCCAACAACTCCACTAAATCCCAAGCCTTATTTTTGTGCTAATATGCCATTTCATCAACCATGGCCTCTTTCTACAGTTTTCCATCCTCTGAGTCCACTGCTTCCTTCAGAGTTTTGGGATCACCATCAGTAACAGACAAAGAAAAATTTGAACAGAAAGAAAATGGACTATACCTATATAGATACCTTCTTTCTCTAACTGATCTTCTCACACTCAGAGTTTGTGGCTCTTCATCTTCTAATTCCTCCTCTGCTGTAGAGTCTGATTCTTCCTCCTTTAGATCAAACTCTATCTTCTCAGATTCTTTTGGTTGGAATTCATGTTTAATAACATCTTTCACCTCTCTAAACACCACATCTTGGCTGTACACAACCTTCCTTGTTACCAGGTTCTAAAGCTTATAACCCTTCAAACCATCCTTATACCAATAAAGATGCACTTTTCATATTTACTATCCAACTTGGTTCGTTTCTCCTTTGGAACATGTACATATGCATCACATCCAAATACCCTCAGATGGGAAAGAGAGGGTTTCTTACCAGTCCATACTTCTTGTGGAGTCTTATCCTCCAACGCTGATGAAGGTGACCTGTTGACCAAGTAACATGCAGTATCCACCGCCTCTGCCCAGAATTCCTGTACTAACCCGGCACCACTGAGCATGCTTCTTGCCCTTTCCATCAACGTTTTGTTCATTCTTTCTGCGACTCCATTTTGCTGAGGTGTATATGGAGTAGTCTTCTGCCGTGATATACCA
>APFE030504405.1:48804-71999 GCA_000404065.3 Pinus taeda
GCAATGAAGGGGGTGCTCTGCCCCCCTCTAACCCCTTGGTTAACTACGTGGGCTAGTCATGGAAAGAATATAACAAAACCCAACACTGTGGGCGGATATTGATTTGATTGTAACTGGAAAAACCATCCATAAATGAGAAAATTTTGCATCCGGAACATTCACAAATAATCTGGTCGATAAAAGGAGTAGGATAACTGTCCTTTGGACATGCTTGATTTACATCCCTATAATCGATGCACACTCAAATTGTCCCTTGTTTTATTATCACAGGAACAACGTTGGAAACCCAGTCAGTAAGAGGTATAGGGTAAATGAAACCAGCATGCAAAATATTTTCAAGCTTCGCTTTAATGGTAGAAGCTTTCTTTGGATGAATAGGTCGAAGCCACTGCCATACTAGTTTGACATCAGGATAAATTTCTTTCATGTTCAACAATACTAGAGTCTATGCCTGCCATCTCCTCGTATGACCATGCAAATATATCTCAAAATTCATGAAAGAGAGTACGGTAATTATCAAGTTCTGATGGAGAAAAATATTTTTTGACATGAATGTTTTCTACAACATTAGGTTTGCTCGAAATATTAATAGAAATCGTTTCTTCAATATTTGACAGGTTTCACTCCAAATCTACTGTGTCTATGAAAACAAAATTTGAAAGAAAATCAACAACTAAAGAGTTGTTAAGTTCATTTTAATAATATTCGATGTCATCTAGAAGATGGGAATGGTGATGATAATCTTCCCAAGGTTTTCTCCTATCATCATTGATTGGACAATTCCTTCATCTATAGAAAATATACATGAAAAAGGATCCGAAGAAGTGCCATATTCTAATGAATGGTCTACCCATACAATTGGTGAAAGTGGATTTGGGTTTTCTACTCAAGCCAGAAAAATTGATTACTATGCAAGCTCAATGGGGATTAGCAGCAAAACTTTAGTATTACTATTAACTTCAGAATTGTTGGTCATCCTCCTTAAATCAGATGATGTGTAGG
Organism: Pinus taeda; assembly: GCA_000404065.3. Taxonomy (NCBI): domain Eukaryota; kingdom Viridiplantae; phylum Streptophyta; class Pinopsida; order Pinales; family Pinaceae; genus Pinus; species Pinus taeda. The sequence continues at coordinate 49,807 of APFE030504405.1, forward strand.
AAATCATGTTGCAAGTCTCTACTCTTGCCACTTCCGCCAAATCAGATGGTGATGGTAGCGAGGGTTGGATCCTTAAAGAGACCTACACCAACACTTTGAAGTGATAGTAGGGGTCGGTGTACCAACATAATGCTTCCATTCACTCGAGAACTATATGCAAAGAAGGCAAGCTGATCGATAATTGTGATTCCACCTTTATGAGGGAACGTAATCGTACGAAAGTACGTGGAAACCACAACAGCCATAGCATATACCCATGGCCTTCACAGTAAAATGTTGCAGTTGAGAGGTCCATCAACTACCTCAACTTCAATAGTAATTGTTTTCCTCCCTAGTTCAATTTGCAAGTTACTCAAAATCCCACAAGGTGTATATGTGCATCTGTCGAAAGCTTTTAACGTTGTTGATGATCTTGACAATGGGGTTGAACCAAGTGTTTTCCAACAGCTCATTGACATCGTGCAAGTATATGCCCCCTTGTACATAATAGTTCAGTGAACATTCTTATTGAGAGCCTTTACTTGAATTAGGAAAGCTAATTGTGCCCATAACTATAGTGTATATTCCGCATGGTTAAAAACCACAAGATTGAATCGTAGGGTCTATGCCACCAATTGTTGACAGTAAAGCCTGCTTCTGGGAGGGACATTTTTGTAACACCTCGGGTGTCGACATAGCAGAAGGTGATTGAGCAAGGTATTCTACTATGCTATTTTTCTGAGCTGCTCGAGCTCGAGGGCTAAATGTCGATTTATGCACAAAACCCTTTGGTGGTTTTATTGTCAATTCTAGCACAATAAGTGGTGGAATATTTTCAGATGAAGTCGATGTTGAAGGATTAGGTTGATCAGTGGCCTAATTATTCGAAGACGACGATGGATTTCCATAATATTTATTTCATTTTGAGGCTTTGTAATGGATAGCATAAGTACTTGGGATGTGGAAGCATGGTCTGTCGCAACCAAATGTATCTCCGGGTTTGGAAATGGATCAGTCAATACTACAAATCTGTTAGAAGTCTTTAGAAGCTTATAGACTTCTGAGCAATGTGGACAATTGATCTGAAATGGGGCACTAAAGGCTTCTTGTCATGCTTACAACAACCTCTCCCACTCCAAAGCTTATATATCCCCAGGATCTATGCTTATGATTGATAATTTACATAATTAAAAGAACTTGAAATAGGTGTATGCTTGTGTTTTCCTTTAACTGTTAGCTGCTTATGTTGATTTCTTTAAACTAATATGAAATGCATATAGCAGTAAATAAAGCAGCAAATAAGAAAACCACAAGAGACAACAATAGAACATGGAGTTCACCTTGATATCTTGGGCTACGTCTCTTTAAGCTCTAATCAACTCAATTAGACTCTTTGGGATTATTGGTGAATTCTCTTCAAGTTCAACATTCAACTCCAATAGGTTACGACTAAACCATGGGCTTAGAATACCATTTTTATCCCTGGCCATTTGGCTCTCTAGCTCTCGTTTCTTGGCTCTGGCTCTCGGTTCTCAACTCTAGCTCTTGACTCTCAGCTCTCGGCTCTAGCTCTTGGCTCTTGGCTCTTGGCTCTCAGCTCTGGCTCTCAGATTTGGCTTTGGCTCTGTCTTTGGCTTTTGGCTCTGAATCTAGCTCTTGGCTCTCGCTCTGGATCTTTGTAAGGAGAATAACTGCCTCCAACCTCTGGTGGCTTCTCTTTGTTCTCCTCTTATTGGCTCAGATTATTTCCAATGCATGAGCTACCCTTGAGCTTCTACACAAAAATGGGATTTATCCCTCCGATGGCTCAAACTCCTCGAGTCCATAAGAATCATGCCTCGAGACCCCCTGGACGGTTACCAAAACCTATTTGGTTCCCAGAAACGCCTTCCTCTATGCTAGACCCTTCTATCCGTCTCTTCACCTTCTCTTCTATGTTTTAATTTGTTTTTTCATGACACATTCTGTTTCATCATTTCTCTGCGGCTCTACATCTCTTCGACTGGCCCTTTGGCTCACTGGCTCTATGTCTGGCCCTCTGGCTCTCTGGCTCTCTGGCTTTGCGTCTATCCCTTTGGCTCACTAGCTCTATGGTTCTGCATCTTCTATAATGTATTCCTGTTACAAAACACCCACTTACAGCGTGGCACAGGTGAATGGGAGCCGTTACAAAGAAAATACACAGGCGGTCTTTCTTCAGGTAAATTCCTGAAAACGGAACATAATAACCAATGCACAGGAAATTCATGGCAAAATAGATTAATCTAAATATCAAGGAACAATAAAATTGACACTATAACGTCGCTGGGTCTACCCATCAATCGCATGTCGCATGGTGCATTGGCCCCTTTGCATTATCACGATCTGATTTACCGATCTCTGATCACTTCGATCAGCGCCTCATTAGCTATCGACATTCTCGCTATATCGCTTTTTGGTAATCGATCCTTCCATGGTCCACATCCCTTAAGCTCCCCCGATCAGTGATCTCCGATCAGATCCTAACCGTTGATTCCTTTTCTGATCCAAGAGGTCAAAGTGCTCATCCCCATTGGCCTATCGCATATTGTAATGCGTAATGGCATGGGTCTTGGTGTTATGCTCCTCTGATCACCGATCGCATCGGCATATCACCATCATTGATCACACATCACATCATCGCATGTCAACATCCCTTTATATTGCACTACCCGATCGCTGATCACTGATTGTTGATATCAACGCATCGCATATCAGCACTCCGCTATGCTACAAGTCCTCCCCTTGGGTTATGTACGATGTGATATTGTGATGTGCAAATCGCAATCGCATATTGTTGTATGCTTCAGATTGTAGTAAGTCCACTCCTTTGATTTTCCTCTGATGCAATTTCCTCTCAGGAACATGTATTTCCCTTAAGTCCCATTTAATGAGAAATTTCCTCCTTTTCTAAGGACGTTGGGCAAATTTCTTTTTACAATAACTTCTTCATCTGAAGTCCATTCAAATTGTGTTAGATTTAGAATGAAGAGATCTACATAATGAGAATATTTCCAAGGGCATCCTTTGACTTTCATTTTCCTCTATGAGGAACATTTTTAGACTTAGAGTCTATGCTAGATCCATTTTGGATCACACCTTCCCACTAAAAATCTTTTGGACTCCAAAAGACTAATATACTGATCTGAACAGTAAATGAGAGTACCTAACCCTCTTCTTTTAGCCTCCATACACTTGCCTTGCATAGTGCCTCTGAACCAAATCCTTTGAACCCTTCCTTCCTGGATGTGCTTGTCCTCCTAGGAAAGAATTGTTTTCCTCTTTGACTTCCTGCAGAACTCCTGCTGAGAAGGTCACAAAAGGTAGTTTGAACTTCTATGCCTTGATCATTAATCCAAGGTGGCTCAAACCAATGTGAAGTTATATCTACCTCACAAAATTTTCATTTGTACTTGTTTGACATACTGTCAACAATAAATGTTAACAAGAACAGGATTACAGACAACAATTGGATGGCCTAAACTCCTGCTTCAACAAAAGAAACAGATTTTCACATCTTGTGAATTACCTCCATGTATTTACATTTTCATATAAATGATTGACTAGATAACAAGTTAACAAAACATGCCTTTAAAACAATTGACCCTTCAAGTCAAGCATGTAGAAAAAGAATTCTAAAGTTCTTTTTCAAAGATGAAACACTTCATCAACATCTCTATCTTGGAGACCATATCAACTTTTCTCAAGTCAATATTGCATTACATGCATGTTTACAACAAAGTAATCAACCCTTCAAGTTAATCACACACACATGTTCAAATATAAGGAAATCATCAACATCCCTGTGTTCGTTCACATCATTCTCATGCATGCATTTCATCCTTCAACTTTTTCTTAAGCACACTGTACTTTCGAAGCTGAAATGAATATAATATTGTAGCGATAAAGTGAGTCTCCTACTCAACCTTTCCATTCACCTTCTTGGTAAAAGCCTGCAACTTGCATTCCATTAACAAAGAAATGCATTTTGTTGATTTGATGCATTTTCAAAAGACATGCAACCTTAATTGGATAAGAAATCTAACCATTTCTTACCAATCCATTTCAAAGGTGCTACCTTTGTTTGCAAATCAACATCAACATGTGAATCATCCTAAAACACATCATTTATGGAATCTTTGTTTCCATTCCTACCATTCTTTCATTCCACCTTCTTCAAGTTTCATGGAAGCATTGTTGGATTCAGAGTCCAACATTTTGCAGCAATATGTCCTTGCTTATGGCAGTAAGTGCAATACATGTGATCTTCTCAACATCATGATTTGCATTGTCCAATGGACCTTTTGCTTTTTGCTTCTTTTCCTTCCAAAGTTTCCTACATGTGGCCATCTTCTTCCAACAGCTAGAAACATTATGGTTATCCAAACCACAAACGGAACCTGCAATGTTCTTCTAATGCTTATATGGAAATTTACCATGCTTTACATAATCAAAAGGAATATGATTAGAACTGTATTTATACCTTTATTTTTCACCTTTATTACCTTCATGAGGAGGTGAGTCAAATGAAGAAGTGGCCCCCTTTGGAACACCATCAATCTATTCAAAGCTTTCAGAGTTTCCACAACTCTCTGGTTCAAGTGTATGCTTATGAACACCTTTGTACAACAAAGTATGTTTCAAACTATTGCATTCCCCATGGATACAATATTTACACTCTTGAGGTAGAAGACCTGAAATGAAACTCCTTCTTGGAATTGTTTCAATTGTCTTCATGGCAGCTTTGGAACTTTCTCTATAAGATTGTCCATATCCAAGACCCAAATACTTAGGCCTTTCCTCAAACATTATTGGCTCAACAATACCCTATGCATGTTTGCCCAAGTCTTTTCCTTGATAGCCCATCTTGGACATTAACTTGGACTCTATGACTCTAGTATGTTTTTCTAAAGAACCAACATAAACATTATTAGAGGAATTCGAAGACAAACTGGAATTGTTTACCTCTTCTTCAAGCCGATACTTGAATAAGGATTCTTTGGTAACAAAGAGTTGTGCCTCCAACTCATGCACCCTTTCCAGGTTCATATTTGTAATATGAAGTTGGCCTTCCACTCCCTCCAATTTGTTAGAAAGCAACTACTACTCTTCCTTCATGGAATTCAACTGATCTCAAAGTCCAACACTCATTTCTCTTACCATGTCCATCATTATGAACAAGTCTTGGTTCATGTCTTCAACAGAGAATCTTGTGATGAAGGAAGGATTTGAGTACTTACTTGTAGAAGTAGTCATTATCAAAATGAACAAAAGAACTTAAAACAAGATTAAAAAAGAGCTTATTCAAGCAACCTTTTTCAACAAACCTCTTTTGCTTCAAGGATTGCACTGAGGTCCTTTGGGATAAGAATAATGCCTTCAATCCTTCTTCCTTCTTGTCCTCTCCTAGACCTAGCTACCAATAGCTTTCCCTTTACCTCTGCAAACACACACAACATTTTGTTTACAAACAATCAAACAACTAAATCCTTTATGCTGTTTGAACACCTTTCAAGTCAAACAAGCATATAGATTGCTCTGTCAATCAAGCATTCTGATCTAATACCACTTGCATCATGATGCAACCTACTTCATGATACAACCTACTCTGGTATAAGTTACTCTGATATAACCAACTCTAGTACCACCTTCTTTGAAGGTGGGGTTAATCAACTTGATGCTCTGATATCCCCTGATTTGAAATGTGGCACTAAAGGCTTCTTGTCATGCTTACAAAACCTCTCCCACTCCAAAGCTTATATATCCCTAAGATCTATGCTTATGATTGATAATTTGTGGAATTAAAAGAACATGAAATAGGTGTATGCTTGTGTTTGCCTTTAACTGTTAAGTGCTTATGCTCATTTTCTTAAATTGATATGAAATGCATATAACAGTAAATAAAGTAGCAAATAAGAAAACCATGGGAGACAACAAAATAATATGGAGTTCACCCTAATATCTTGGGCTACGCCTCCTTGAGCTCTAATCAACTTGATTAGACTCTTTGGGATTATGGTTGAATTCTTTTACAAGTTCCACAGTCAACTCCAATAGGTTATGACTGAACCATTGGGCTTAGAATACCATTTTTATCCCTAGCCATTTGGCTCTCTACGTCTCGGCTCTCAGCCCTGGTTCTTGACTCTTGGCTCTCAGCTCTGGTTCTTGGCTCTGGCTCTCGGCTCTAGCTCTAGCTCTCTCTCTCGCTCTGGCTCTTGGCTCTGGCTCTAGCTCTTGGCTTTGGCTCTCGGCTCTAGCTCTAGCTCTCTCTCTTGCTCTGGCTCTTGGCTCTGGCTCTGGATCTTTGTAAGGAGAATAACCTCCTCTAACCTTTGGTGGCTTCTCTCTGTTCTCCTCTTACTGGCTTGTATTATTTCCAATGTGTCAGCTCCCCCTAAGCCTCTACACAACAATGGGATTTATGCCTCTGATGGCTCAAACTCCTCGAGTCCACAAGATCACGCCTCCAGACCCCCTAGACAATTACCAAAACGTCTTTGGTTCCCAAAAATGCCTTCATCTGTGTTGGACCCTTCTGTCCATCTCTTTTCCTTCTCTTCTATGTTCTAATTCATGTTTTCATGACACATTCTATTTCATCATTTCTCTATGGCTCTGCGTCTCTTTGACTGGCGCTTCGCTCACTGGCTCTATGGCTCTATGTCTGGCCCTCTAGCTCTCTGGCTCTATGCCTCTGCGTCTAGCCCTCTAGCTCACTAGCTCTATGGTTCTATGTCTTCTATAACACATTCCTATTACAAAATGCCTACTTACAGCATAGCATAGGTGACTGGGAGCCGCTACAAAGAAAATACATAGGTAGCCTTTCTTTTGGAAAATTCCTGAAAACAGAACATAATAACCAATGCACAGGAAATTCATGGAAAAACAAATTAATCCGGATCTCAAGGAACAATAAACTCGACATTATAATGTCATCGGGTCCGCCCATTGCAATCACATGTTGCATGGTGCATTTTCCCCTTTGCTTAATCGCAATCCAATTTACCGATCTCTTATCACTCTGATCGGCACCTCATCAGCGATCGACATTATCACTATATAGCTTATTGGCAGTCACTTCTTCCATGGTCCGCAGCCCTTAAGCTCCCCAAATCAGCGATCTCCGATCATATCTTGACTGTTGATTCCTTTTCCAATCCGATGACTCAAAGTGCTCATCCCCATCGGCCTATCGCATATCACAATATGCAATGGCTTAGGTCTTGGAGCTATGCTCCTCCAATTGCTGATCATTGATCACATCAGAGTATCACTATCATTGATTGCACATCACATCATCGCATGTCAACGACCCTTTGTATTGTGCTACCCAATCACCGATTGTCGATATCAATGCATTTCATATTATCCCTTCGCAATGCTACAGGTCCTTCCCCTTGGCTTATGTGTGATTCGATATTGTGATGCAACAAATTGCAATCGCATATTGCTGCATCCTTTAGCCTGTGGTAAGTCTGCTCCTTTTCTTTTCTTCTAATCCGATTTCCTCTAAGGAACATGTATTTCCCTTAAGTTCCATTTTATGAGAAATTTCCTCCTTTTCTAAGGACATTAGGCAAATTTATTTTTACAATAACTTCTTCATCCGAAGTGCATTCAAATTGCGTTAGATTCAGAATGAAGAGATCTATGCAATGAGACTATTTCCAAGAGCATCCTTTGACTTTCTTTTTCTTATGTGAGGAATATTTTTAGACGTAGAGTCTATACTAGATCCCTTTTGGACCAACAATCCCTTGTAAAATGCTCGTCATTATAGATTAGACATGGATAACGAGGTTTCAGTTCCAAAGTAGAGGAATCTGATGATTTCTCTTGAGGGGGATCATCTTTCTTCTTCTTATTTTTCCCCTTCTTCTTGCCTCCTAGTTGCTTTTGATTCTTTCTCTTGTTAGATGACATGACATTGACTTCTGAAGCAAGAGTGTTTTATGATGCATTGGAAGTTTGATTAGAAATGGAAAGTATTTGACTAGATGGTCTACTTGCCATTTGTGTGCTCAAATAACCAATCACACTGTCGTTGGCATGAGAGTCCTTACTCTATGATGGAGGAGGAGGACTGGGAAAGCTGGTAAAGGTGCATTAGAATATTGTCGTAGAGCGTGCCAAACTGTGTATAAATAAAATCCAAATATTGGGCACGAGCAATTTCTTGATTTTCCATGATAACTCCACCTTTTGCCACATCCTCTTTGATTGATGGAAACAAGGATTTTATAAACCACTAAGCCAAAATCTAATCAGGAACATAAGTCTTAACCATTCAATGATGACAAAGCCACTCATGAATATGATATGATATATGAGTAGAAGTAGTCTATTTAAAGTTGGTGAGAGTTCTGTTCCAGTCTTGTATCTGATAGGTAATTGGAAGTGGGTTAAAAATGTGGTGGCTAAAGTCATAAAGCTGTCAAAAGAATCTCATGGTAACTCAATATACCACTTCGTAGCTGAACCAGTAAGCATTCTTTGGGAAAGACTGAGTCTAATTGAGTCATTATTTAAGGAGTTTGATGAACACCACAAATGAAAAGTCATGACATGATTTGATGGGTTTTCTTCAGGATTTCCTTTGAATTTCAAAATGTCAGAAAGTAACTTATGCAAAATTACTGACCACCAAGATGCATATAAAATTGGATCATTAGTGAGTTAGTTTAAATCTGGTAGTTCAAGAGTTGATACAAATGGCAACTTTCGATTCAAGTTAGGTTGACCATACCCAGGATATGATGGAATTTCCTGAGCAATATGTCTTTGCATACTGACATAGGTCATGTACATTTGGTAAACTTCATAAGGCAGTTGTTGAAAAAATTTGGCATAAGGTGGTTGTTGATAACTAGGTTGAATTTGCAGTTGTCCATAACTAGCAAAGCCTTGTTGACTAGGGCCTTGGTAAGCTTGATATTGTCCAAACCCATGTTGCGCTTGTTCAGCAGGTCCAAATTAGGGTTGGAATTGCTGGAATTGAGGCTGTTGATATTTTGGTTGTCATGGTTATTGAATCAACTTTTGTTGTTGTTGGTACAACTATTGTTGCTTTAACAGTTGTTGTTGCCCAGCAATGTAAGGTTGACCAGGTTGTGAATAAACTATACCAGTGTAAGCCCAAGTCACTCGGAATAAAGGTACACTAACCTAAGGTTGTTGGACCCCAGACACAAGTGGTTTTTGTATAATAGCCTGAGAAAATTGGACCTCCTGACCTAAAGCTTGTGCTTGCGAGGTGGAAGGACCAATTTGTATAGGTTGAGATACAACTATTTGAACTTGTGACTACGATACAATGGTAACAACATGTGTAGTAGGAATAGCTGACATAGCTTGCATTGGTTGTGTTGGATACACAAGCCTTGGTGAACTAGCATTGTCGGTTGCCATTAACAGACTCGCACTCTAGGCTGACTTGAATACAACAGGACACTACCATATTATGGTCCTCCATGATATGGAGGATAAGGTGAATAAGAATATTGCTCTCTGTATGGTGGCAATCCAGTATGTAATGAACACTGGGGCTTCACTGGGGGAGCAATACCATACCATGTGGGTTCATATTGGGGGACATTTATTGAGGATAAAATCACATAATATATTGGGTGATATATAGGGGTTAAAGGGTTTTTATACTGGCAGGTATAAAAAATGGAGCCCAAAGTTAATGAAAAAATATAAAGGGGTATAAAGAATGTTAATGAAAAAATGGATACCTACAATATCTAGTGAGAGTAGGGGTTTGTAAATTAGGAAGGTAAATTGGTTTCATATTGGCAGGGGGTTAAATAATGTGTTTTTTAGAGGTATTTTCAAATATGTACTCAAATTAAGGGTATTGTTTAATATTCCATGAACGCACATGATATGTATGAGGTTCATTGAGTGAAGCCCCTGTGGTAATGGATACATAGGTCATTGTTGACTAGATTGACCAATTTGATATTGGTATGCAGGATCAAACTTTTGAGTACCTGTAAATGAAGAACCAGGTAAAATTCTGGTTGAGGACATGGGTGATTACCATGGTGTAGAAGCGACCCTTGAGTGAGTTCCAGATAAAGATTCATAACCAACCAGGATGGATGATTCATCATATAGGTGTGACTTAGGAGTAGTAGAAAACATCGAAGAGGTTGCGACAAAAGATTCTACTGCAAATGCATCAGTTGATACAATCTGGGATGTTGACTATTGTTCAACCAAAGTTAACTGACCCAATAGATGTCCTAAAGAATCAACAGGTACTTGAAAAGAAGCAAGATCAAAAGGTGCAGTAAAATGAGGAGTATGAGGGTAAAGATAAAGCCCTGTCCCAAAATGGAATGGAGTTCTAGGTGTAGTATCTTCTTCAAATTTTTCCTCAACAACAATTAAACCAGGTGGAAGAACTTCACCGTCTAGTTCGTAATAGACTTCTGATTTTGGTAAAGAGGAAGTTTCGGTAGTTACTGATGTTTGAGGGTTAACTAGTTGATCATTTTCTGGTAGCGTAACAACTTCTGAATGTTCAAATTTGAAGTCTAGATGTTCCAGTAAAAGAACAACAGTTTCAGGGAGAGGTTTCTGAACAACTTCAGGTTGAAAAGTAACTTTTGATTGAACTGTGATAGGTTTTGGATTAACTTTTGGTTGAACTGATTCAAGTTTAGAAGTAATTTCTTGTTGAGCAACTTCAAGCTGTGGATCAACTTGTTATTGAACAACTTCAGTTACTATTTCACTAGTATCAGTTATAATGTTCTCAGGTAGTTGTGCAATTTCTTCTTCAGTAATGGATGTACTAGAAATAGTTGGAGTAACTAGAGTCTCAATACCTACTGAAATGGATGATCCTGGTAATTTAGATGAAGAACCAAGATTGCTTGATGTACTTGACTTAGTTAAGCGAGACCGTTTTGATTGAATAAGTGTAGCTTTGGGTGGAAAAGGCGATTTTCTTGCTAATTGCCGCGAATGACGGGGTAAGGGTTGATGCTCCTCCACGATTTCTGATTAATTTTATTACCAAAAAGAAATAAACAAAAAGGGGTAAGCTATGCAAAATGTTTACCAAGCAACTGTGAATTGCATAATACCTCCAGATGAACCAAGAAGTATGGGCAGGAAATCTCCCTAAATGTTGTGTTCGGTGCATCACAGTGTACAAAGCGGCCGACTTGGTTACCTAAGGATGGATAGAAACCTAGTGTTTTCCTCCCATATATACCCAAAAGTACGTGGAGGCCCAATCCATATAAGCGCTATCTAATGCAAAACCACACAGTGAGAGCATTCCCATATACTTTACGTATTGTAACACCGCCTTATATACTCAAAGGTACGTGGAAGGGCTATGATATACTCACGTACGTGGAATGAGGTATCACACTTAGGATGTATTGCAGACAAGTCAGGGACAACTTCTTTGTTTTACGATGCCGGAACATGTCTCTAGCCAAGAACCACTAAATGTTTTTCATTAGATGAAAATGCTCCATTAGGTAAATTGAAGTTAATTTAAAGTTGATCATGCTTAGGAATTTTCCTTTCAAGTTCACCATGTGATGTATTCTGAAATTCATAGGAATGCAACTATTATGATAAGCATTCTTTCCATTCAATTTAATAATGAAAATATTAGCTAATAGGGATAGAGCAATCAGATTTCTTTCGATCAAAGAGCAAAGAGCACAATCTAATGCAATTCCCCTAAACTATTCCAATGAGCACAAACAAACCTTTTTCAATGCAAAATTCATGTATTTCTTTTCGATTTCCTTAATGTGATTATGAACCAAAAGGAAACTAATGCACATACAATCAATTAATCTTTAACAAGAACAAAGACTTTACGATAGTTCTGTTTTGATGGAAAAGAATACTTTTATGACACTTTCTTTTGAACAAAGATTAATTGCCTATAATCTAACTTTGACTATGGATCAATAATGTCAAAGAAAACATTTAAGAAACATTTATTAACCAAGTCAAATTAGGGCTAGAAAAGGAGATAAACATATTTTTTCTGAGACATGACTTTCATTGATCAAATTGAGGAAAGTTGGTAAAAACACAATCCAAAGGTGGGAAACTGACCCTAGGAGGATCGGCACAGCCCTGAATGGGAGATAGTGCACTTCAGAGCACTATCCCTAAGCCAAGGGTGCTCTGCAACGCACTGTGTCCCTCATAAGCCTGTGCTGGCTACAGTAAGCCATTTCAAGAGGTAATTTGACACAATTTTTGACCAAAATTCAATGCAAAAGAACTGAAATACAATTAGTGAACACAAGTAAGGTCTACAAGAGTGTCCTAGGAGGTGGATAAGCTACTAGGAAGGATGATCTTCCCCAGTGGAGTCACCAATTTGTTTTGAAGAATTTGGTATCTACGGATAAATACTAATTCCATAGATAAGTAGCCATATCTAGAACAACAGTTTAAAGAACTTTAGCATTTTCCTCTAAGCAATAGATACGACAAAGAATATGAGAAGACCTACTTGTAGTTCCTCTTTCCTCTTGTCTCCTTTGTATCAATCCCGTCATTCCTTCTCGTACATAACACGCTTGAGAAGTACTTGTAAACACAAGCAGAAGGAAAAGAACTGATCAAATAAAAATATATATTGAATACAAGTAAATGGAATCAGATACATTCACACAGATAAGCATCATATAACAAGATAAGCATATGGGAAAAAGTATCAAATACTTTATTGAATAGAAGAAGGAATTACAACCATCAAGTCTGATTCGAAGTCACTCTGCTAGCTTGGATCCCATCCACATCACATCAAAAGCATGACAAACTTGTAGCATAACAATACTTGTCTCAAAGTCAATTCTCATTAAAACATTGTCTCCTTACAATTCAACATAGTCTAGCAACTTGATCACTTAGATGAGTGCTCAATTCATAGGAAGATGAAGGAGGTTATGTCATAAATGGGGGTATTTAATGGCCTTCCATACTTAGAATTAGTTCCATGGAGGAAGCGATGAGAGGATATGATGCATATTAACTCATTCCTCATCCATTTTTGATCTCATAGGAGTTGATAAGAGAGGGAAAATTCTAGATGACTCCAAACAATAACAATATTCCCCAAACTCTATGTGAATTTCATTCAATCTCACCCAACGTAGGTCAAAGAGGGCCTAAGTTCTCTTTAGAGCACCTTGGCATGGACTCAACTACTCTGTAGTGCACCCTTACATGGGCCTACCTAGGCTAGACCTTCTAGAGATCATTTTAGGATGTCTTTAAGTCATGAAACTATGTGGGAAGGAGGCATTCGAAAGGGTGAATTATTTAGGGCATGTAGCAATTTAAATTAGGCTTTGATGAGCCCTAAAACACTGATCTGGATGATGGGAGTGATGTGCCCAAATGGATCTATAACACAAAGGCACGTTTGAATCAAATGGGAAAGAGTTAATGATGAAATAGTAGTTGTAAGACATGATCCACATGGGTAGTATGAGACTTTTAATTTTTACCGTAGATAAGAATTTCATCAAAAAACACTAGCACAAAATGAAATAGAAAGGGTTTAAATATTTGATTAATGAGATGGTGGAAGGGGGGGTGGTTGATTACAAATGACATAGGGCATCACTAGTAACTCATAGTGGACCTCATGACTTTGAAAAGTTGTTTTGGGAATGCCAACCTTCTTCACATGAATTTGGTGATACCCTAATTAGAGATTGTGTTTTGTAAAAAATTGAGCACCTCTGGGTTTATCCAAGACACCATCAATGGTTGCAATGGAAAAATATTCCTCAATAGTGATTATAGTAAGAGCATGAAAATCAGGACACATGCACAAAGTGCCTTCTATTTTTAGTACAATGACAACAAGGAAAGAACAACTACTATTTCTAGGATGAATGAAACCCATAGCTAAAAATTCTTGAACAATCTTTCAATTTCATTATTTTGAGCAAATGGTTGATGATAAGGGTAGACATTGAGGGGGAGGCTACTAAGTATGAGAGAAATATAATTATCATGCACACCACCAAGGGTGGGAGACCTTTGAGGTTTCAAAAACTGCTTGGTATTTGGACAAGACTAATTCCAAGTCATACTTAATGGGTTGGGAAGGGTTTGAAAGGCTTTAATGCCATTGAAGTGTGACATAACCTCAAAGTGTCCCTTTTAAAGGAGTTTTTGCATGTAGTGAGAATCAATGATCTTATGAGAACTATCTATGATTCCTTGGAAAGTGTAATGATGCCCTCCCTATTAGAATATCACCTGACCGCGCGATTTTGAATAGGAGCTCCCGCGCCTCTATAAACTTGCCTCCTGCAGCCCTCCACATGCCTCCTACCTAGTAACCCCTGCTGTTGGGCCTTCTTCCTTCCTCCTCGACTCCCCCGCAGTGGGACCCCACCCCCATCCTTCGATCAGTGCTGCGACTGGCTTCCTTCTGACCTTTCCATGGCTGAAAATGATCCCTCCCAGATGCAAGACAATGAAGACTAGGCTGAGATCTTTGCCTCTCTCATTTCTGAAAATGAAACCACCAAAAACAAACCCACAGCTTCAAAGTTCGTTAAGAAACTAGCTGACATCCTAGAAATCTCCCTTCCTCCTAGTCTCCCAAGGAAGGCAGCGATCTCTCTAGCAGAGAGAGGTCTGGTTGGACAATTTACTAGCCTATGGCCCTCTCCTAGAGCTATTCAGAAATGGGTGGAGCACAACTGGAATGTGAACATCCAAGGAAAAATCGCCATAAGATTCTGTGGAAGGGGTTACTAAACATTCCTCTTTGAAACCAAAGAAGACCAGAATCTCATCTTCAGAAATGGTCCTTACATCATGGATTCGAGAGGTCTTTACCTGAACAGATGGTCCCCTGACTTCAACCCAGAAATGGATATACCTAATGCAGTCCCGGTTTGGGTTCGCTTGCCCCATCTCCCTCTTCATTGTTGGGGAGATGAATCGGTTAAAGCTATTGGGAATGTTGTGGGAAAATACATTGACAGATGTGAACCAAAGGATAACATGCATGATTGTGCAAGGATCTGTGTTGAAGTTGACTTAGGAAAGGGCCCTCTGGAAGCAATCAAGATTAAAGTGGACCAATGGACCCATATTCAGCAGCTGGACTACGAACAAATCCCGTTCAAATGTAAGGTATGCCATGAATATGATCATTTTACTAATAGGTGTAGTAAACTAAAAGAAAATGAAATGAATGAAAATGCTGAAGCTAGTGAAGACACATGGGAACAAGTCAAAAAAAAAAATCAAACCACAAATAGTCTAGCCCTAAACCAAAGCCTCCCCCTAAATTCCAAGCCACTCCCCTCCCCCCTCCTCCCATCTCGACTCAGCCTTTACCCTCTACTTCAAACCCCTTTGAATCCCTGGAAGACGAAGATCCATCCTCCCCCCTTTCTCCACCTCCAGCCACTACTCTAGCAGTCATTCACTTCCCTTCTCAGATCCTCCCCTCAGCCCCTCCTACCATAGGCCATATCCTATCAAGAAACAAAGTCAAAGAAGAAAGAAACAACTCAGAGCCACCAAAAAAAGCAGGCAGGAAATCAAATAAAGAAATAAGAGATGAAACAGTAGCTAAAGAAATGGCCATAGGTACTCAACAACTGATGGACTCTTTTTTGGCCAATCAAAGAGGAAGCAGAGAAAAGATAATGGAAAAGAGCAGGGCCCACCAAAAATCTAGTAAGTAATGATTCTAGTCTCTTGGAATAGGAGGGACCTGGGCTCTTCTCTAAAATCCAACACAGCCCGAGATATAATCATCCCATATTTCTTTTTGATCCAAGAGACCAAAATATCTAACCAACACTTTCAAAAATTTACAAAAAGACACAAAAGCTTTGCAGGAACAACAATAGACTCACTGGGTGCCTCAGGAGGAATAGGCACATTGTGGAACAACAGAAAATGGGACCTTATTAGACAAAAATCAACTTATTGGTGGGTTAGAACTGACCTCCAAAATAAAATCACAAAAGAAGAATTTACCGTGCTCAACATTTATGCTCCAAACCATTACAGGGACAAAGCATACTGCTAGGATTCTATCAAATCAAAGTTGCAGGCATGTCAAAATAGAAAGGCAGTTCTAGGTTGTGACTTGAAATTAATAATAAACATTGAAGAAAAGATAGGAGGAAAATATCTTGCTGACCCATCAAGAGATGTTCTGGAAGAAATAATAGAAATTCATAAACTCATCGACATTCCACCATGCAATGGGAAATTTACATGGAGCAATAAGAGAGCAGGAAAAAACCATATCAAAGAAAGACTCGACAAGATCTTAATCCCTGAAAGTATAGCAGCAGGATTCTTCTCAATAAAAAGAAAGATCGTCCATGCCACAGCTTTAGATCATAAGCCAGTGGTCTTGATCCTAGATAGAATAGGAAATCTCGGCCCGATCCCATTGAAATATAATAAAATTTGGGACAACAAGGAGGATTTCCGCAAGATCATCAAAGAAAGTTGGGAGATGGAAGTCATTGGATCCCCCCACTATGTTTGCGAATCCAAATTAAAATTCCTAAGGTCAGCAATCAAAAAGTGGGCAAAAGAAAATGCAACAATAGAGAAAAATAGAAAAATCGAGCTACATAGAAAAATGGAAAAATGGAATCAGGAAAAGGATGCTCAACAAACATCAAAGGAAGAGCAAACTCAGGAAAACGAAATCTTTAGGGAATTATATAGGTAGAACAGAGCTGAGGAATAGGAGCTAAGATAAAAATCGAGGTGCCTTTGGCTCAACATGGGAGATAAAAACACATCTTTCTTCCATAATAATCTCAAGCTCAGAAGAGCTGGAAATCAAAGAGATAAAATTACTGCTGAGGGTAAAGAATTAAGAGAGCAAGAGGAAATCAAATAAGCAGCCCACAACCACTTCAAATCTCTCTTAACTACTGACTATCAGCCTCTGGACAGCGTCGACTTCCTCCTACTAGTATAATGTAAAATCAATGAGCAGAAAAACAGCGAGTTGGAACAGGAAGTCTTGGAGGAAGAAATTAGAGAAGACATGTGCAGTATGTAGCCGGAAAAGGCTCTCAGGCCAGATGGCTTCACAATTGCTTTTTATAGGACTCATTGGGATATAATAAAAAAAGATTTAATCAGGATGGTCAAAAATATTTTCAAAAAAACCAAGATGGGAGAAAATACAAAAACTTCCCATTTGGCGCTTATCCCCAAGGAACCAAACCCCCTCTCCTTTGATCGCTTCAGACCCATTTCCCTCTGCAATGTCTCCTACAATATCGTCACCAAAATCTTGGCAAATATACTGAAAAATCTCTTGCCCACTCTCATTTCAGAGAACCAAGGAGGATTTGTCCCTAAAAGACAAATAACGGATAATGTCATTTTGGTCCAAGAAGCAATACAAAACAGTTTGCATAGAAATGAAAGAGGTATGATCATAAAACTTGACATGGAAAACACCTTCGATAGGGTCAATCACCAATTCTTAGCGGCTATTCTCCAGAAGTTTGGAATATCCAACAAATTTATAAACATCATTATGGAATGCATATCAAATCCTTGGACAACTCCCCTAATCAATGGAAGGCCTAGTCGCTACTTCTGAAGTTCCAGAGGACTAAGACAAGGTTACCCCCTCTCACCCTTCATTTTCATCATCATGGTGGAAACCTTAAGCATACATCTGGAAAATCTAAGGAAACAAAAGGAGATAAGAGGCATAAGTATAGGGAGAGGAATAAAAGAAATAAATCACTAGCTCTTTTCCGATGACACTCTCTTAATAGGAGGATCCTCAAGCTTAATTGCAAGGAGATTCAAGAGAATCCTAGAAACATTCCTAGCTATCTCAGGTGGACTTCTTAACAACGAAAAGTGCAGAATATATACTTGGAATGTCTCACTTCAAGTAATGCAAAGAATCTCCCTAATCATGGACATCCCAGTCTAAAGAACTAGAGCCACTTTTCCTATCTTGGCCTTCCTTTGGAAAAGGAAGTTGTCAAGTTTGAGATTTGGAACAAGCAGGTTGAAAAAATGAGAGGGCTTCTCCAAAGTTGGGGGTTGTCGTGGTTAAACCTAGCGGGTAGGACCATCCTCGTTAAATCTCTTCTTTCATCCCTCCCTATTTATCAGTATGCTATTACTTTGGCTCCAGCAAGCATTCACAAACAATTGGAGCTAGTTATGAGAGGCTTTTGGCAAGGAGGGAAACAAGATACAAAAAAATTCAGTTTGGTCCGATGGGAACAGGTGATCCTCCCCTTTGAAAAGGGTGTCATATCCATCAAAATTCCAAGCCTAACTAATAAGGCAATGGGCTTCAAACTTGTGTGGAGAATGCTAATGGAAAGAGGCAGCTGGTGGGTTGAGGCTCTAAAAAAAAAAATACCTTAATGGGTAGCACTGCAAGGTTCTCACTGATTTGATCATGGAAATACCATGCACTCCAGCATGGAGACTTATAAAAAAAGTCATTCCCCAAATCAAAAACAATATCTCAAAGTCCCCTGGAAATGGAAAAGATATAAATCTTTGGACAGATAGAATTATGGGTTCGCAGCCAAGAAATCATCTCCAACAGTTCAGACCCTTGAAAATATGGATGGAGACAGAAAGCATTCATTCCTTATATGACATCTCAGTTTGGGACCACAATAGTTGGTCTGCTTGGAGGGACCTTCCTCTCCCTAATCACCTCAAAAACCAGTGGGCAGATCTGAAGAGAATGCTGATGGGGGTTGCCCCAGCAAATAAATCCGCTCAAGACAACTTCATTTGGGACCCAAGTGGAGGAAAGTTCACAGTGAAAGATGGGTATCAACTCCTCCAATCTAGCAACAACCTAGATAATTGGAACCTTCGGTCAGCAGTTTGGAAGAATGAATGCCTCCCAAAGATAACAATTTTTGCATGGACCCTCCTAAAAGGGAAGATCCTCATTGCTGAAAATCTAAAAAAAGGGGATTCAAGGTCCTTCAATATGTTGCCTCTGCCATTCGGAGGAGGAGAGCAGTCAACATTTATTCCTCGATTTCTCCTTTTCCCAACACTGTTGGCACCAAATTATCAGCCCTTTGAGGTCTCCTAGAGAAAACTTCGATCAACTGAAAACTCTTAACAGAAATTGGGAAAAAGGCTACCCCTATGCAACAAAAGGCAAAGCCATAATTACTTGAATCTGGAGATGCATTCCTTCTACTCTCTGCTGGCAAATTTGGCTCTCCAGGAATAGTTGCATCTTCAAAAACCAAAAGCCAAACCCAACTCTCACTCTAGCCAAAACTCTAGGCCTAGTTGCAGAAATGATAAGTGCCAACACAGTAACAAAAACCGACCACACCAACTGGCAGAAAGAAGAGGAAGAATGGTACAATAAATTCCCATTGGTCTACTCAAAGAATAAACAATCTCTAGCAAATTCAGGTAAGGGAAAAAAAAATGGAAACTCAGGGGGACTCAAAATGAAATAGAACAGTGGATTCAAGAACAAAAGACTTTCACTCTTCAATTTGATGGTGCTTCCAAAAACAACCCCAGACAGGCAGGAGTTGGGGCAATAATCATAGACCAAAATGGGCAAGTCATCACCACTTATGAATGGGGATTGGGAAATATGACAAAAAACATGGTAGAGGCCTATAGCCTTTTACTGGGTACCTGCAACCTGAAAAATCTTCAAGCCAAAAATCCAGTCATAATTGGCGACACGACAATTATGATAGAAACTATGGAATTAGGGGGCGACTTCAAAAACTAGGCCCCCAATAGAATCAAGCACAGGATCATGGATAATTCAAAATATCTAGGGATCATTCAATTCAAACACATCATGAGAAATTATAATACCAAGGTAGATTCTCTAGCCAACAGTGCAGTCACCAGACCCATAGGGCAGGTCTGTGAGAACAACAAAACATATGATAAATCAATCCCATAAGACACCCCTCCCCACAGTCGAGCTCATGATCCAAGGCTCCAATAGTCATCTCAATAAAAAGTTTGCCTCTCCCTTTAGTCCATGCAGCTGGACGTCCGATTCCCTCTCCACCGACAGTATCCATTCCCACATCCTAAGCATTGTTAAGGAAATCATCAGGCTAATGGAAAAGTTGTACTGGATAATGGATCGGGAAGAGTCTTGTGAAAAGATCACTCAAAACTTAGGCAATATTCATTTCGCAATCCTCAAAGACTGCTCAAGAAATATTCGAATTGACATCCAAGACAGGAACATCTCAGAGAAATCCGATCCGCATTCAGAGGCTCTGAAGTTTGAGTGGGCTTATAAACAGCCCATGGTGCATTGGTTCAGCCAGTTCAGTGTTGTAGTTGCACTCTTCTCTCTTGACAAAGGCTCGAGCTCCCACCGTCCCTTCTCCAGATCGCCCCGAGTTCTCTACAGTCAAAGAAGTTCCCCTAAGTCAGCTCTGCGAGGTATTTATTCCGTCTGACAAGATTGTATTTTCATTATTTTCCCTAACACTCGTGTTGTTTTTGTGATTCAGCTCCATTCAACTTCACTGGCCTCTGTTTCGCAACTCTCTGTTCCTCATTCTCTCTATTACCATCCTCATGTTCTCTCCTCTGTTCTTTATTCCCCCTTCAAAAGTTGCTTCCTTCCTCTTTCTGCGATACCTTGCTTCCTGCCCCCTCTCATCTCTGGAGCTCCGCTTAATATCCTCTCTCCCCTGAACTGCTCCTCCTAAGGGAGAAGTGTGCAATTCCATAAGAATCTTTTGTTTTAGTTGTGAATTCTTGCAGAGGTATAAGTGATCTTTGTACCATAATGAATCATTTTTCCAGCTAAATGTATTAGATGTACTGGAATCATGTTGTAACTTCTGAATAAGTGCCCACATTTCTTCATCATTCTTCTACTCCTCCCTTCCTTCGTTTATCCAATCAGTTGGATAATAGAAATGGCTCACAACAACGCTTCCACATCCTCATCCTTTCTTGAGAGTGCATCTGCCACCACATTTTGCTTCCCTTTTTTGTAGATGATTTCAAAGTCATAACCCAACATATTTGTGACCCACTTTTGTTTCTCTTCAGAGGATAATCTTTGTTCTAAAAAGTATTTAAGGCTATCGTGATCCATTTCTACCTTGAAGTGTCTTCCCCTTAGGTAGGGACGCCATTTCTTAAGTGCATGGAGTATTGCCAACATTTCCTTCTCATAAATGGCTTTGTGTAAAAACTTTCCCTTGATTGGACGACTTTCAAAAGAAATGGGTCTTTCATCTTGCATTAAAATAGAACCAATTCCATTTCCCGAAGCATCACATTCCACAATAAATCTTTTTGTGAAGTTCGGTGTAGCTAAGACCGGTGCTTGGCACATTGCCTCTTTAAGATGTTCGAATGCCTTTGTTGCTTCTGGAGTCCATGAAAATGCATCTTTCTTCAATAATGTTGTTAGGGGTGCTACTATTCACCCATAATTATTAACATACTTGTGATAATACCCTATCAACCCGAGAAATCCTCGCAGATTCTTTATGGATGTATGGATTTTCCATTCCTTAATGGCTTTAATTTTGCTAGGGTCTACCTTAACTCCTTCATGAGATACAATATGATCCAAATATTCCACCTCTTGTACTCCAAAGAAACATTTGGATCTTTTTGCATATAATTGTTTCTCCTCCAATAGTTGTAGCACCCTGTCAACATGTTCAACATGATCCTTCCAAGACTTGCTGTAGATTAGTATATCATCAAAAAATACTACACAAATTTTCTAAGGAATGGTTTGAAAATGAATTCATCAAACTTTGAAATGTTGAAGGTGCATTGGTAAGGCCAAAAAGCATGACCAAAAATTCATAATGACCCTCATGAGTTCTAAATGCTGTTTTTGGAATGTCTTCAATCTTCATTCTAATTTGATGATATCCTAAATGAAGATCCAACTTGGTGAAGTAATTGATCCATGCAATTCATCCAGTAATTCATCAATGACAGGAATGGGAAACTTATCTTTAATAGTGAGCTTGTTGAGCTCCCTATAATCCGGACACATGCGCCATGATCCATCCTTCTTGTGCACCAATACTACTGGAGCAGAGAAAGCACTTTGACTCGGTTGAATTATACCAGCCTCTAGCATTTCTGCAACCATATGTTCAATTTCACTCTTTTGGGCATAGGGATATCTGTACGGCCTGATGTTT